>OY882873.1:16972654-17040154 GCA_963693515.1 Pipistrellus nathusii
TTAACCTTTAACTAAATGGGCAAACAGACAAAGAGCGAGACACAAGACCCAGCTGGCTATAAAGACGAGCATCTAGACCTTTACCAACAGAAAATGCCCGTGGTACCTAACATGCCTATGTTTCAGGGCACAGAAGCAGATGGGAAACTACCCAATTTCATGACACTACCACAATGCTGACACTAAAACTGGATAAGCAGAATCCAAGGAAAAAACTATAGGCCCATATTGTCTATACCATAAATGCAAATGACCTTCATTGTTTGGCATATGGATTTAGCAGTGTTTCTTTAAAAAGCTGTAGGCCATGCCGAAACCGGTTTGGCTCAGTGGATAGAGCGTCGGTCGGTCTGCGGACTGAAAGGTCCCAGGTTCGATTCCAGTCAAGGGTATGTACCTTGGTTGCGGGCACATCCCCAACAGAGGGTGTGCAGGAGGCAGCTGGTCGATGTTTCTCTCTCATTGACATTTCTAGCTCTCTATCCCTCTTCCTTCCTCTCTATGGAAAATCAATAAACTATATTAAAAAATAAAAATAAAATAAATAAAATAAATACAAAGCTGTAGGCCTCAAGGCCACTCACTGGGCCTGGTTGTCAATGTGCACTGCCCAATCTGCTGCCAGGTGGATGGGTTATTTAGTGAAGTGAGCAACCTGCAACTTTATATGTCAGACCAAAGAGGGTTTATTCCAGCAATAGAACCCTCTAGTTCAATCTGAGAAAATCTGGTTGTGTAATTTACTACATTAACAGACTACGGAAGAAAAAAAATAACCATCTTACCATATTTGAGAGAAGCATTTGTTAAAACTTAACCCTATTTCTGCTTAAAGAGAATTAAAAAATGTTCCTGGGAACTGGAAATAAAAAGCAACAAATTTTCTTAGTTTAAATAAATTAACATAGTATTCAATGGTGAAGTGTTAAATGTATCCACATTAAATTTAAAATGTGGGTAGAAACTATGACAAAGAAGAGGAACCAGGACTAGACAACGAATAGGTAAGAAGATACTTTACCTCACCAGGAATCGGGGTCATATGTACATTGAGATGCCGATTTTTGTGCATTTGATTGGCACAAAAGAAAGCTAATAGCAAATGCCGTGAGATTGTGAGCAGGCACTCTCAAAATGCATGGGGAGAGTATAAAGGGGAACAATATCTTTGGAGGAAAATTTGACAACATCTATTAATATTTTAAAGGCACCTATTTTTCAACTTTTGCAATTCACTGTCTATAGATAATCTCTAGAGAAATAGTCACGCCTGTGCACACATTTTTGTGGACATACATGGTTTTGTATTGTGGAGTTGTTTGGAACAGCAGAAATCGGGACCACCCTGCCAGGATTAGGTTTGTCCCCATCACCTTTTCTATAGCGAAAGAAGTGCCAGCACAGCCAGCGTGGCTCAGTAGGTGAGCATCAACCTATAAACCAGGAGATCACGGTTTGATTCCTGACCAGAGCACATGCCCAGGTGCGGGCTCAACCCCCAGTAGGGGGTGTGCAGGAGGCAGCCAATAGATGATTAATCATGGACGTTTCTATCTCACTCCCTTCTTCTCTGAAATCAATTTAAAAAAAAAAAAAAAAATTAAGTGCCCAAAAAAGGAGCTTTAGAATTACAGAACTTATAACCTTATAATTCACCAGAAACCTGGTGCACGAAATTCGTGCAAAAGTCGGGGGGAAGGTGGGGAGGAATTCCTCAGTCCAGCCTGCACCTTCTCACAATCCTGGACCATTGGCTCCTAACTGCTCACCTGTCTGCCTGCCTGGTTGCCCTTAACTGCCGCCTCCCCACCCCCGCCGGCCTGGTCACCCCTCACAGCCTCCCCGCTGGCCTGGTTGCCCCACGCAGCCTGCTCTTCAGTCATTTGGTCTTCCCTCACTAACCACCCTGCCAACAGTTTATAAAGCCCTACCTTGTGTCCCTTGAGCCAGTTACAGATGGCAAGCCCTTAGCACAGGTCTCTCTATGGCATATCCATTCGGGCAGTGAAAACCCGTTTACTAGCCGGTCCCATGGTGAGACTGAAGGTTCTTGAAGCGGTGGTTTGAACCCTTTTGCAGAGGCAACCAATTGGTGTGTCTCTCTCACATCAATGTTGTTCTCTCTCTCTTTCTCTCTCTCTCTCCTCTCCCTCCTCTTCTGCCCTCCCCCACCCCCCCAGGTGCACTGCCTGGCACAATTCAGGTGTCAATAAAGGTAGCTTTAATGTTGCCGGCATCCCTTTCTCCTCCTCCTAGATAGAAGTTTATGGTCGCCCCAGAATGGATGTCTCACGGTCATAAAACCAGACATACAATGTTTTCCTCTCCCGAGCCTGCCTTGAAGTGGGCGCTGTTTTATTGTCCCAGCCCTTCTCTTTCAGCCCTGTCACGCTTGATGCTTCGGACACGCCCCTGCACACTGAGCATTACTGCCACGGTGTTCTGCTGACCTTCTCATTGATTGGACGGGAGATTGCAAGTGCTTCATACTCTCCACGGTGACTTCTTAAAACGCCGGAAAAAGGTTCCGTTTATCACCGCCCAGCGAGTCCGCCTGTTTACAAACTCAGCGGATTTACAAATCGCAGCGAAGCTGTCATCTTAACCCCAACCCACGGACCTCCGCTTCCAAAGGGAACACGCACGCCCTTCCCGGCACCGGCCTCTCAGCCAGTGGAGGCAGAGCTGAGCCGGGAAGCAGAGGCAGGCGTGAGGAGAGGAGGGCTCCGCCTGCCTGTGCTGGGACCTGGGGCTGTCGCTGGCCAGCTGGGTGGATCCCACCCCAGCGCCCTCCTGCCCCCGAGCTCAGCGGGGAGCATGCACGAGGGTGGTGAGCACTCAAACCCGGAACCTGACACCTGCAAACACCACGATCCACAGGGGGGCCCCCCGCCATGCCTGAAACCACAGCTGGCCGAGTATTTCAGAACAGCAGGTCTCAGTGGACTGCTCTGTGCCACAGGCCCCACATCTGCTCAGCTCTCTGTGCTGGGTGTGCTCTCAGGCCAAAGGTCCCCCTGGGCTGCTTCCTCCCTCTCACTGCTTCCTGGCTCCCATCACAGATGGGTCACTTTATCGACCGCCTGGCGCCTCCTTAGCTACTCACACACAAACCCCAAAAGGCCTTCCCTCTGCATTGCCCTTAGAAACACCTACATTGTGTGGGATTTATTTTGCTTATTTGTCTGTTTGGTGTGTTGTTGTTTTTTTCCCCCTTTTTCTGGCTTCCTTTCAATGTCAACCTTAGGAGCTGTATGTGCAGAAAAGGCCTCGCCTCGCCAGCACCAGTGTGTTCAGTGGTTAGGGCATCGGCCCACGCACCGAACTGGATTTCAGGTTTGATCTCTGCCCTCAAGTGTGGGAGGCAACCAGTTGGTTGTCTCTCTCACATCGAAGTTCTCTCTCTCTCTCCTTCTCTCTCTGTCTCTCTCCCCACTCCCTCCCTCTATTCCACTCTGAAGAGCAATGGGAAAAAATATCCTCAGGTGAGGATTAACAAAACAAAGAAAGGATCTTGCCAGACATGACCCAGCAATTCCACTTCTGGACATATACACAAGAGAACGGAAACCAGGGTTTCAAAAAGATACTGTACACAGCTTTATTCACAACAACTAACCCGTGGAAGCAACACGTGTCCACTGACAGATAAATGCAAGAACAAAATGGCCTGTCATCTAGCCTTCCAAAGAAAGGAAATGCTAATACATGCTACGGCATGGAGGAGCCTCGAGGAGATGATGCTAAGCGAAATAAGCCAGTCACAGAAAGACAGATCCTGCAGGGTTCCATGTGGATGGCATATTCAGAGCACTCGGGCTCAGAGACAGACAGCAGAGTGGCAGTTGTGTGAGGCAGTGGGGAGGGGGGTGGGGTGGGGTATGGCTTTATGGGTATCGGTTCAGTTTCACAAGACGAGCAGGGTTCTGGAGATGGATTGTGGTGAAGGTTGCACAACCATGTAACTATACTGAACACCAACCACTGGACTGCATACTCAAAACAGTTCATATACATTGTACGTTTTGTGTGTTTTACCACAACAGCATTTTTTCTTTGGGGGGGGGGGTGAGGGGTATAATACATATAGCCTCACACCATTTTCCATATTTGGTGGCAACTGTAATAAAATGTCTTTTCAATAAAACAAACTATAAAAGTGCACATTAAACACACACACACACCAGACACTGACCACCACCTCACATCAATTCTAACTCTGAGGTGCTAAGAATCCCCTTGACTGGTTAAAAGTATAGTTTTAATAAATGTATACATCTTTAAAAAAAAATAAAACATATATATATATAAATAAATATATATATATATATATATATATATATATATATATAGAGAGAGAGAGAGAGAGAGAGAGAGAGAGAGAGAGAGAGAGAGAGAGAGATATTCCAGGTGTTGCCCAGACCCACTGGGATGCCACTTGAGTGGGGCTAGGTACCGGGAATCTGTGTTTTTACAGGGTGCCCACAGAGAATTCTGCCTGTCACCGTCAGCCCTTCATCTTGGTTATTCCAAAAGTAGAAGGATAATCGTTGAGCCATTTCCTCAGTTGTCCTTTCAGGTTCATTGGCACATGCTTGTCCAGCAGGTGGGACACACCCTGTGTCGGATGCTAGGAAAGCAGAGGGGGGATGATACTATTGACTGAGTCCTCGGTCTCTGTCAAGCACTGTGCTGCCTGCTGCCGTGGGTGCCCTTGTCACATCCTCACAGCATCCCAGGAGGTGGGTGCTATTCACGCACCCATTTTACAGGCGAGAAAATCAAGGCACAGAGAAGAGGAATGCGGAAACTTTTTAAAACCCTTACAGCTCGGAAACGGGATCCAGAGCCTGCACCCGTTAACCACCAAACCCATTTCCTGCCCTCAGGGAGCCTCGTGGGGTGGGGGTGCAGTGAGATGAGCATCCTAAGAGGCAGAATGAAGCAGGTGCCCCATTGAGATACAAAGACAAGTGCTGGAGGAAGAGCCATATCTGGGAGGATGGTCTGGACTCAAGAGATTTTTCACCTTTTTCTAAACAGCTAAAGGCGTGTGAAATTTCCCAGCAAATCCCTGAACGGAGCCACAAAGAATCAGCAAGCGTCAACCCACCTGCCGGGACAGGGTCCACCGAGTTTGCTCTAAAACAGGCCTGTCTTTGAGACCTGGCGCTACACAAGCTGAACCCCAAAACCAAAGGAGACTGGTTCCACTTCTCCGTTTCTGGAGCCTCCTGATGTCGTAATGTGCTCGGGGCGGGAGTTGGGTCAAGTGGGAAGCGGTCAGACATGACGCTGAAGAGTGTGGGTTTTCCGTCCACCCTGGGCCTGCAGCGAATTCCCCTAAAGGCTGTGATTTGGGGGAAAGAGAAAGCTGTCAGTGTGGGACCAGAATGGCAAACTAAGAGGCATCCAGAGCAGGAAGGTAACCCTACGTTAGGTGACTAAGCAAATGCATTTTTAATTTTTTTATTTATTGATTTTTAAAGAGAAAGAGAGGAAGTGAAAGGGGAGGGAGAGAGAGAGAGAGGAAGAGGAGAGAAGAAGGGGAGAGAGGAAGGGGAGAGAGAGAGGAACATCGATTTGTTGTTTCACTTATTTATGCTTCTTGTGTGTGCCCCGGCAGGAGAGCAAACTCACAGCCTTGGCCACGGGGACGATGCTCTAACCAGCCAAGCTACCCGGCCAGGGAGAGCAGGTATTATTTAGCCTGAATGAAGGGCCAGAGGTGGAAGGTCATTTTCCTAAATCACAACAAGTCCTGTGTGCCAGCTTTTCAGAGACTGAGTGCAAATCTCAGCCAACACACACTGTCATAACCCCAGGGAACACACTTCTTCAAAGATGGCGGGCTCTGTGGTTCCAAAGAAGCAAACTGTTTAAAAGGGCGGGCAAGGTAGGACACTTTCTGTTTTGAAGAGATGGGAGATGCTGCATAGGACTCCTTCCCCGCCACCCACCTACTCCGAAGATTAGCTGTTGGAGGTTCCCTCCAACTTAAAACATTATTTTTGCTGTAATTGCTTTTTAGAATTTGTGGTACCAGTATATTATACACACACACACACACACACACTCATATATCCCCTGAATAACTGTCTTATAAGTTTAAATTATCTACCTTAACAAGGCTAAATGCTAGATGTCTACAGCTAACCCAATTTTTTTTTTAAATAGTTCCTATTCTTTTTTTAAAAAAAATATATTTTACTTATATTTTATAGAGAGGAAGGGAGAGAGATGGAGAGCTAGAAATGTTGATGAGAGAGAAGCATCAACCAGCTGCCTTTTGCACACCCCCCGCCGGGGATGTGCCCGCAACCAAGGTACATGCCCTTGACGGGAATCGAACCTGGGACCTTTCAGTCCACAGACCGACGCTCTACCACTGAGCCAAACCCAATTTAAAGGAGAAAAAACAAGAACAGGGGTTTAAGATCTAAATCTAAGAATTCTGATTGTAAATGGTCCTGTTACCTCAAATTTCACAGCTATTTCAATGTACATATAACACAAGGTTATGTTGTATTTCTATCTGCATAGGTAATTCAGATGAAATATATTGACCAAATCTAATTTTGATACCCCTAAATCAATGCTTTTAGGGTATATACAAATGTGAAGCATAAAATTGAAAATGAGATTGTCGTTTCTCTCCTGATCTCTCCAACAAACCAAACAAGAAACAAAAACCAGGCAGTCACCCTTGGAAACAGTTCGGAGACGAGAAGAGGCAACAAGAAAATGGGTGCAGGAGGAGGAGGATTTGGGGTTCATTCAATGACTGTGATGGCAAACCAGGCTGGGGTTCCTCCAAGGACTCCTGCCCGAGCCCCCTCCCCCTCCCCAGAGGAGGACTCTTGCTGGGGAGCAGACGCAGAGTCGGGGGCTACATTTGCCAGGACCCCTGCATCTTAGAGGGGGCACATGCCTTGTCTTTGCCGATGGAATATGAAGGAAGACACGGGAATCACCTGAGCTGAGAGTTAAGAAGCAAGTGTGTCTCATCCCCTGGCTCCCCTGGTGCTCTCTGGAAGCTGAGAACTGCCCAGAGGAGGGCAGGTCCACCAGAGGGCAGGAGCCTGGGGTCCGAGTGACCCAGGGAAGCTAACCTGCCCATCAGAACGCTGACTTCATCGCTATGTGAACCCAAAGAAAGTTAGCCTTCTAAGCACCGGTGCACTGCAGTTGGTTAGTTACAGTAGGCAGGGCTATTCTAACTTACATTCCAAGGGGCTGATATTGGAGGAGGGAGGAAACATTTATTAGTGAGTTTAAGAATAAGATGACCAGCCGAAACCGATTTGGCTCAATGGATAGAGCGTTGGCCTGCAGACTGAAAGGTCCCGGGTTCGATTCCGGGCAAGGGCATGTACCTGGGTTGCGGGCACATCCCCAGTAGGGGCTGTGCAAGAGGCAGCTGATTGGTGATTCTCTCTCATCAATGTTTCTAACTCTCTATCCCTCTTTCTTCCTCTCTGTGAAAAATCAATAAAATTAAAAATTAAAAAAAAAAAAAAGAGTAAGGTGACCAGATGTCTCGCTTTTGGCGGGACAGTCCCGATTTTTAACAATTTGTCTTGCGTCCCGATTTTTGGAAAGATTCTTTTAAATCTTTTGGACTTTTTTTAAAAACGCCTTGGGACTCGGGACAAATTGTTAAAAATCTAGACTGTCCCGCCAAAAGCGGGACGTCGGGTCACCTTAGTAAGAGGCACGCTAGGAAATAATTTTTTTTTTTTTCTTTGAGGCAAAACTCTACCGCAGGGATGTGATCCCAAACGCCTAAAACACTAGACAGGTATCTATTAACCATGAAGCAGCACTCAGTGAGTGACAGGCACAGTCCTAAGCACTTAACCAACTCAACAGTTCTCACCAGCCTGTGCTGTAAACCATGCAGCACCCCATTTTACACATGAAGAAACTGGGGCCCACGGGGGTTAAGTCATTTGCCTAAGGGCACACTGCTCGTAAGTGGCAGAGGCAGCTGCCAGGCCAGCAGCTCAGCTCCAGAGTCTTGCTCGGTTCACTACACTATACACACACCTCTCACAATGTGAGCAGATAAAGGGGCCAGAGCCGTGGTCGGCAAACTGCGGCTCGCGAGCCACAGGCAGCTCTTTGGCCCCTTGAGCGTGGCTCTTCCACAAAATACCACGGCCTGGGCGAGTTCATTTTTGAAAAAGTGGCGTTAAAAGAAATTTTAAAAATGTGGCTCTCAGAAGAAATTTCAATCGTTGTCCTGTTGATATTTGGCTCTGTTGACTAATGAGTTTGCCGACCACTGGGCCAGAGGAAGGCTGAAGCAATTAGGGAATCATGTCCGGTTGGAAGGGGTCAGCTATCCAGCCTGATAATTTGGATGTGTATTGCATATTTTCCCATCTTTCAAGAAAAGCCAGACATCAGATTTTATGCAAAATCTCCCCCATTGTAAAACGTTTTCATTTTGTTTTAACCCTCCACAGAGCACATCAGCAGACTGCCTGTAGCCCGGGGGCGGCCGCTTGCTCACCCCCTCACTTTCAGAGCAGCTGTCTCTAAGAACCACACCGTCTCCTGCGTGTCCAAGGGCCCTGGGGGATTCTGGGTCTGGATGCCAGAAGGACAGCCAGCTCTGCAAACAACAGCTCCTTCAGGCCCGCTGATATGAATAATTAATTTCTGTCTTCGAGCTGCCAGCCCACAAAGGTTACCAACAAGCCTGGTATTCAGGAAGCAGCTCCGTGCCCTTCTGAGTCAAAGAAGACAGGCGTGGGGGTCTTGGGGGTGCTCAGGGAGCCCACAGTGAGGTCCAGCACGGTGGCCTGACCTCAAAGGGCCCCTCGGCGGGGCCATCAGAGAGTCCGCCAGGCTCATTAGAGAGACATGACACGCTCTGGCTTTGCAGCTCTCAGCGGGAGGGGGCTCTGCATTCCTCCAGATGCTTTAAAATAAAACAAAACGGCATAATTATGCCGCAGCACCGAGGAGAGGCAGCTGCATGCAAAGCAAGGCTTTCCCCACAACAGGATCACAACCTCAGCAGGACGGTGCTGGGGGCCTCACCTTCCTCCCCATCTGCAGCTGTGAGGCGTTCGTAATTGGATGCTCCATCGCTCCGGCTCTTGGATTATTCAAACTGCAGGATTTCCTGGAGCCTCAGATTTCCATTAAGGATATATGGCCAGGCAACAAGATGTGTAAGGTACCGTTACAGTCCTTCTCGGCGACAGACATGGCCAAGCCCGTTAATGACCGTGATGATAATAAAATTAACGGATGCACACACTGTGCACTGTGTGTTAGCTGCTAAGTGCTTTGGACATGGAGTAATTGTGTCTTCATATCAACTTAATGAGGTATTGTTATCACATTATCACCCTCCGTCTGCAGACATGGAAACGGAGGCGCAAAAAAATGTAAGTTAGCTCAGAGTCACGTAGCAGTTAAGTGGCAGAGGCGGGATTCAAACCCAGGAAACGGGGTCCTAGGCAGCATGCGCTTGACCATTGAACCAGTGACTGCATCCACACAGAGCGTACTGTATGCCGGGCCCTGTGCTACACATGTTCCAAAAGGTTATTCCATTTAATCTTTAAAAATGTATGTTTTTATTGGCTTCAGAGAGGAAGGAAGAGGGAGAGATTGAAACATCAATGATGAGAGAGAATCATGGATTGGCTGCCTCCTGCGCAACCCCTACTGGGGACTGAGACCTCAACCCGGGCATGTGCCCTGACCCGAATGGAACCACAACCTCCTGGCTCATAGGTTGACGCTCAATCACTGAGCAACACAGGCGGGCTCCATTTAATTTTAAATATATATATATTTTTTCCTTGACTTTAGAGAGAGATAGAAACAGGAAGGGAGAGGGAGAGGAAAAGGGAGAAGGAAAAAGGGAGGGGTGGGAGAGGGAGAAACTTCAATACAGAGGGTAATATCTATTAGCTGTCCCCTACAGGCCCTCCAAATTGAACCTGCAACCTCCTGGTATACCTGATGACACCCAACCAACGGAGCCACATGGGTCAGGATCCATGTAATCTTTAAACACCATCTCCATTGTTCAGAAAAGACAATGGGTTAGTACAGCAGTTGGCAAACGGCAGCTCGAGAGCCACATGTAGCTCTTTGGCCCCTTGAGTGTGGCTCTTCCACAAAATACCACGTGCGGGGGGCGCACACGTACAGTGCGATGGAAACTTCGTGGCTCATGCGCAGAAGTCGGTTTTCGACTCTCAAAAGAAATTTCAGTCGTTGTACTGTTGATATTTGGCTCTGTTGACGAATGAGTTTGCCGACTTCTGAGTTAGTAGAAAGGTTGAGGGCACAGAGTAACAAGGGAACCTGGATCCAAACCCAGGTTCCTCTGATGAAAAGCCAAGCTCTTAACCATTACTTCGTACAGAGTCCCAAGTCATCGAACTTAACTGGTGTTCATAAAATTAGGCCTGGAAACCCATCCAGCCCATGCAGCTTCTCTTAGAGAGGAGGAGCTGCAGTCTGTGCAGTGTAAGAGTTAGTGATAAGATGGAATGGAGTAACTTTGGCCCCAAAATAACTGGGTTCCATTCTAGTTCTGTCCTTTATTAGCTGTGTGACTTGGGCAAGTGACTCAGTGTTTCCAGACTTAGTGCTATAGAATGGGAATAATACTACTTAATCCCATGGGGCTGTACTGACTAAAATCTATACTTCTACTAACCACTCGGCATTACAAAACCATCTCATTTTAGTCAGGTATTCCCAAATGGCAAATGGATAATTTCAAACTTTTGTTTATAAGTCTGGTTTGTTTGTTTTTTTTATTGATTTCAAATAAATAATGGTGTAAGTAGGTTAGAGGATAGGACCCAAAATCTAATTAATAAAGAATTTGGAAAATTATATTGCATTTCTGGAACTTTAAAAAAAATATATATATATATATATATATATTTTATTGGTTTTTACAGAGAGGAAGGGAGAGGGATAGAGACTCAGGAACATCGATGAGAGAGAAACATCGACCAGCTGCCTCCTGCACACCTCCTACTGGGGATGTGCCCGAAATCAAGGTACATGCCCTTGACAGGAACCAAACCTGGGACCCTTGAGTCTGCAGACCACCACCTATCCACTGAACCAAACTGGTTAGGGCCATTCCTGGAACTTTTATGAGAGTCACATTCGTTTCAAATGTGCAAAATCTCCCATGGGAAGAGAAATGTGATTCCAGGCAATCAGACACTTAGCCCTTCACAAATAAAGTCAATATACTACCGGGTTTCCCCGAAAATAAGACATCCTCCAAAAATAAGACCTAGCGCATGGAAAGATAAGACATCCCCTGAAAATAAGACCTAGCGCAACTTTGGGAGAAAAAAATTAATATAAGACACTGTCTTATTTTTGGGGAAACAGGGTACTACATCATGGGCAAAATAAATTTCCATGGTTATCCTTTTAAAATTGATTTGAGAGAGACAGGAAGGGAGAGAGAGAAAGCGGCATTGATGTGAGAGAGAAACATTGATCAACTGCCTTCCATACATGCCTACACGGGGGATTGAACCCGAGACCCTTTGATGTATGGGATGACTCTCCAACCAACGAGACCACACCAGCCAGGGTGGCCTCCATGGTTTTCAATTCTGGGATCCTTTCCCCATGTTAGTGATTTCATAATGTGGCACCAGGAACAATGGACCATGCTGTAATGGCTTATCAAGTTCCTTTGTGCAAACATCCAGATGGGTAGTGTACATCTGGTTTCATTGGGGGCAGCGGGTGGTGTCTTATTTCTGGTTGCCATGGCTGGTTATTTATCAGGCTATGCCTATGTCACCAGCCCTCTTTTTTTTATTTTAATATATTTTATTGAATTTTTACAGAGAGGAAGGGAAAGGGATAGAAAGCTAGAAACATCGATGAGAGAGAAACATCGACCAGCTGCCTCCTTCACACCCCATACCAGGGATATGCCCACAACCAATGTACGTGCCCTTGACTGGAATCGAACCTGGGACCCTTCAGTCCGCAGACCAACGCTCTATCCACTGAGCCAAACCGGTTTTGGCACCAGTCCTCTTAAGAGTCTCAAACTTTGAGACTCAAACACACTTCTTTGAGGGAAGATACGCCACGTATGTCTTGGTAGTTTGCTATTAGAGAGAGAGAGAGCACTCCGACATGGCCTCAGTTGAGAAAGGTCACCAGAAGTTATGCTGGACCTCTCCAGAGTCTGTTGACATGTTTATTTCTCGCTACTTTTGCTCTGTAGCCTCTGTTAAAAAAAAATAAATAAATAAAAAAATCTTGGCCATGAGTATGATCTGCTATTGAGTCATAAATCCTTCCAGCAAATCGCAAAATGAAGCACTGGTGAAACAATTTAGCCATTCCTAGCATTGCTTTTTACATAGTTGAGATCCATCCTTTCATAGACACATACAAACAGTTATGGTTACCACTTGGCCTTAGTGAGAAGGGTACTTGGAAGTTTTGAGGAAACCACATTGATTTCTTAGGCTCACAAGAGCCATTCTTCTGAATGAATATAAATCAGGCTTTTGTGTGAGTCAGGATAAACTAGGTAATGCTGCAGTAACAAACAGCACTGAACACTGTAGTGGCCTAACGGAACAGTGGTTTCTTTCTCACTCTAGCAGTTCATGTCCATTGCAGGCTGATTAGGAGCCTGCTCTGCTCTGTTCTTCCCTCTTTCTAGGACCCAGGCTGCTAGAGCAGTCACTATTGGGAACATGGTGCATTGCAATAGCAAAGGGGAAAGAGAGCTCTGAAGGGTCTCAGATTGGCCTTAAATGCTCTGGTCCAGAAGAGGCACGCATCACTTCCATTCAAACTCATAGACAGTCCTACCTGGTTTCAAGGGAACCAGTAATGTCACCCTACCCACCATGCTCCCAGAAGGCAATGGGGGGACCAAAATATTTAGTTCATCGTCCTAATAACTAACACAGGTCTCCATGCGCCGGGGAGGTCCTCGTTGGTCAGGAGGGACGTGTCAGCCTTTTTCCGCATTGCCCACCTCAGGAAGCAAAAAATGCCCACCAGGAAGAGGGTCAAATTCTCAGCTGGTTGGCTGGCAGACGCGGTAGCAAACTGCCAGGGCACACATCAACATGTGCTTGAGGCGCGGGAAGTTTGGAAAGGGCTTCGGGAAGAAAGACCCACTCCAGCTCTAGAATATGTCTTACCAATGGGCCCTGCTGACCCCAAAACAGAGGAGGGGGAGGAAGAGATGAAGAGAAAGGCAAAGAAGAGAAAGAGAAGGGGGGAGGGGGCTTTAAATGCTTAGAAACCCCAGCAGTCTGGTCAGATATTCTAAGCCCGTAAAATTCTTAAAAAAAAAAAAAAAAAAAAAAAAAATATATATATATATATATATATATATATATATATATATATTATTGATTTTTTACAGAGAGAAAGGGAAAGACATAGAGAGCTAGAAACGTCGATGAGAAGAAACAGCGACCAGCTGCCTCTTGCACACCCCCTACTGGAGATGTGCCCGCAACCAATGTACATGCCCCTGACCGGAATCGAACCTGGGACCTTTCAGTCCGCAGACCGATGCTCTACCACTGAGCCAAACCGGTTTCGGCCTAAGCCCATAAAATTCTTACTTGAAAATGTACAATAATTCCTTTATTTGTTCGGTAAATACAATATGCCAGCCCTGTGCTGGGGGCAGGGATGCTTGAGTTGAAAGAAGTGGTTCCTTTCCAGCATGCGCGCGCGCCACACACACACACACATACACACACACACACGCACACATACACACACACACACACACACGCACACGTTAAGGGCTTAGAAGCCAGTGTGTGTCACAAAGAAGCAAACCATGTCACACCGTTTCCTAACTGCTGACATGAATGAATGTACAAAGTTCAGAGAAGGATTGTGGGACTGGTTTTCCTAAAGCCAAGCCGCTTATAATGCCCTTCGCCCTTACCAATCTAGACACCAGAGGCTGGAGAGCCAGTTTCTGATCCCCCAGCCCTCAGGCCAGCCACCGGCCATGTGATCGGTGCAGGCCAATAGCATGAAAATAGCCGTTGCTAGCTGGGTTTTAGGAGGAAGGCTTTTTAAAGGGACAGCCAGCCAGTATGATTACTGCAGCGTAACCTATGGAGACTTAGGGGCTAGAGCAATCACGTAGTCTTTGATCGGGAAGATAACTGGGGGCTAGAGGAGAACGGTGAGAGGCAGAACAAGGGGTTTTTGCAGTGGCTTAGATCTGAGGCGATGAAATGAATGTCTGAGTGTTGGTGAGCATGCATTGAGCACTTTCTGTATCCTAGGCACCATGACCTCCTGGGGCTACAATGACAAAAAGACACAGGTCTGTACAAGGGCCCCTCTCACCACGCCAACCATCATCCCCTGACAGGGATGAGGGGTGCTCCTGGCAGGGATGAGGGGTGCTCCTGGGACCTCAGGTTTGGGATGTTCTGCCCCAGGCCCCAAGTCCAGAAAACACAAACAGGGTAAAACGGGGCCAGAGGAATCAAGGCAATTCCCACCGGCAGCCGTTCCAGTGGGCATCCAGACCAAGTGGGTGGTCCTTTTCCGTACAAATCTCACCCAAACAAGCCTGAGGCTTCCCAGATCCGGTCTCCTTCTTTTAAATCACTGCAGGTGGCAAATGAGAAAAGGAAATGGCACAGTAGGAAAAGCCTAGATTCAAAAACAGCACCCCCTCCTCCCCTGCGAACGCCCCCCTCTCCCCCCTCCACCTCCACCCCCTAACTCCGCCACTGTCCCGATGAAAATGCTTTGGAATTAGAAAGGGGTGATGCGCCCAAACCGGTTTGGCTCAGCGGTAGAGCGTCGGTCTGCGGACTGAAAGGTCCCGGGTTCGATTCCGGTCCAGGGCATGTACGTTGGTTGCGGGCACATCCCCGGTAGGGGGTGTGCAAGAGGCAGCTGGTCGATGTCTTTATCTCTCTCCCTTCCTCCCTGTAAAAAAATCAATAAAACATAGAAAGGGGTGATGGTCCTACAACCTTGTGAATATACTAAAAACCATGGCCGCACCCTTAGAAAGAGTAAACTTTATAAAATGTCAATTATCGCCAAAACCGGTTTGGCTCAGTGGTAGAGCATCGGTCTGCGGACTGAAAGGTCCCAGGTTTGGTTCCGGTCAAGGGCATGTACCTTGGTTGCAGGCACATCCCCAGTAGGGGGTGTGCAGGAGGCAGCTGATCGATGTTTCTCTCTCATCGACTATCTCTCTCCCTTCCTCTCTGTAAAAAATCAATGAAATATATTTAAAAAATAATAATAATAAAATAAAATAAAATGTCAATTATCCCTCAAGAAAATTAACTCATTAATTGTTTCAACAGAAGGGGGGGGAGGGGCGGGAAATAAACCAGCTACTTAGCTCTAAGCAAACTTGGGCTTGTTCATTAGCTGGTCAGAGCCTTAGTTTCCTCCTTTTGCAAAATAAGACTGGTAGTTAGTGCCTTACAGTTAGAACAGGAGGCCGTTCTGAATAGTAAACGTGATCGTGTGGGTGACACACTGAACAGAGCACCTTGCAGGTAGTAGGAGCTAAATATATCCGAGTTCCTGTCCTCCTACGTGCCAGTAAGAACTTTAAAACCATCACTTGCTTAGCAGCCTCCCGATGTGGCACAAGGTCTAGGCGGCCTCCCTCCCGTCAGGCAGCCCTGCCTCCGGCGCACGAAGCCAG
Source organism: Pipistrellus nathusii (assembly GCA_963693515.1). Classification (NCBI taxonomy): domain Eukaryota; kingdom Metazoa; phylum Chordata; class Mammalia; order Chiroptera; family Vespertilionidae; genus Pipistrellus; species Pipistrellus nathusii. Next base: position 16,988,355 of record OY882873.1, read on the forward strand.
GATCGGACAGGCAAACAGAGAGCGGACCCGGTGACACTCCCGGCACCAGGTCTGCAGACCTCGCTGCGGCCATGCGGGCAGCAATAACGAGAGGGAGTCACGTGGTGTGGACACGGCTACGGAGGCGGCGCGGTAAAGAAAGGCAGGTGGGCTCAGGGATCTCTGCGTATAATCCCAGTTTGGTATATAAACAGCCGTCCGGTTTCCAAAACAGCCCCTTCTTTCCCCCCCTTCCCCCCAACACCTGGACAAGTCTATGCGGCTACAGGGCAGCCCCGATGCTGAGAGACGCCCCCTGCCCCAGTCTCCCTGCTGTGCTTCCTCAAAAGCAGAATCAACCAGAACAAACGTTACGCAACCGGAACCGTCTAGCGCAGTACCATGTCAGGGAATTCCTGTTTTCAATGAGCTGCTCACGACTCCAGAATCAACCAGGACTTACAAAGCACCTACCCTGTGCCCAGCTCTGGGAAAGATACTGTTGTGAGGGAGAAAGAGATGCCCTAGCTGGTTTGGGTCAGTGGATAGTGAGAGGGCGGGGTGGGGATGAGCTCCCGACTCCGCCCCGCAGGGCGGAGTTATCCCTAGCCCTCACCCAACCAATCAGGGTTAGCCGAGGCAGTGACATCACCATCGACCTGAGTAAAACCCCTGGACTGGAAGAAGCTCGCTCTCTTCCGCCATGCTGCCGGCATGAGTCGGGGGGCCCATGCTAGCATGGTACAGGCTCTTTTGTTTATTGCATCGGACTCGGCTCCCTGGTGGTCCGTGGGGATCACGAAGTCTGGGCGTAACATATGGGGGCTCGTCCGGGATCCCCAGGGCCATGAGGAACCCGATCCGGAGAGTCTGACTGGCCGCGGTAGGTGTGTGCGCGCTCTGGAGGGACGTAAAACCCCTCATGGAATTGGTGCCCGAAAACGCCTGGTGGACGCACCATGAAGGCCACGGGCAGGAGGATCAGAAGACGTTCTGACCTCCCTGGAGGGCCCTAGAGGGACCCTCATGGGGAGAGGAATGAATCCTCTCCAGGACGAGGTGAGCGGCGTGAGCCGTTACCTCACCTGTGGAAAGTGAGCCTTTCCCAGGTCTGAGTTTGGTATCTGCGGGCGACATGGCGCCCCAGGATGGAGCCGGCGAAGTGTGGCCGGCGTGGCGGTGCGGGGCCCCCTGGCGGCGTTGGGCCGGAGGGGGGGCTCCCGCGGGGCTCAGTCTGTGCAGTGGAGCGCGGCTGGGCAGTGGTGGCCTGGCTCGGGGAGCAGGCACCTGGGTTAATTTGCTGGCTGCCTGGAGAAGGGGAGGCGGAGCCGGGAAGCCGCTGGGGCGACCCGCGCTTTCTCCTTGGGGGCGCCTGAGTAGCGTGGCTGGGACGGCCAAAGCAGCCTCACTCTGGGGGCCTGGACCCTGGGGGCCTGGGCTGGCGTGGAGGCCTCGGGTCTGTGGCAACATCCTATGGAAGAAGAGCTCAAGGGCGAATCTCTGTGCTCAGTAAAGAAAAAAGGCCAGTTCAAAACGAGTGCGCATAGTTTTGGGCTGTGCTTAAAACGCTTTTCTGGGTACAGAATAAGTTTTAAAAGTGGTGGAGATAACTGGGAGATAAATTGAAACTGGTTTCCCAAGTCATTGTACCAGCTTTTGCAATTCCCCACCTTGAGGCGGAACCTAGATGGTAATGGCCATGGCTGGGAGTCTTCAGCTAAAGAATGTGTTCATTTGCATTTGAATTTCAGTGATCTGCAGCCTAGATGGATGGCCTTGCATACAATGTTTAGCTTCCTTGTCATTGGTATCAGCTAAGCAGGATGTATTAGAAATGTAATGTTATTAATCTAAAAAAAATGCCAAAATATGTTTGACTTGTCAGCTTTAAAAGTTCAAAGTATAAATTGAATTAGGAAAAGTTAATTGCAGTAACTAGATGCCTAGAATATGACAGGCTAAACTGTATTATGTGTTAAGAATAAGCAGTAATGATCAAATATCTCAATGATTGATTTATTTTCATTTGTCAGATGAAAAAGTATGTAATGCTTAAACTTAAAAAATTGTTTTAAGTCAGTGATGCAGTATTTTTTAAGTCAGTTTTTCTGAAGTCATGTTTAATGTAACATATGAAACTTTTATATTTGATCTGTTTTGTTTTGCTTTGCATTGTAAGTTTGAATTTGGGCTTGTACCTGCATCTTAAACTTTGGGAATCATTTTTGGTTTTAGTCATGTGTGTAGTTTTAAGTAGACTTCATCACAAAGGTTTATAATTTATTTAGAATTGTGTTAAAACAATTATTTGTATGATTTAACCCCCTGCGACTGCTTGGACAATTTTCACCGATGTTCTGCGGGGGGAGTAGAGGAGGCTTAGAAATGCAGATAGATCTATATCGGTAGGAAAAATGTGGCATTTTAAATTTCAAGTGGCTGGAGGCCTGGGAACAGTGTACTGGACCTGCTCCCTCCTCCTTGCCTTTAAAATTTGAGGCATAGTTATATAGAAAGAAAGTTTAGAAGTTGATTTGAAATTAAAAGGCCAGCAACAAATAGGAAGGAATTAGTATGTTTATTGTAGAAAGCAGGGAGCATCTTTGGACATTGAAGAAGGACTATGGATCTAAGGAGGAACATGTACAGAAGGAACGCAGCTGCTGAACTGGACAATGGACCTTTGAGGAGCTAAAGGAGGCTCTCATCTCAGCAGCTGCCCTAGCCTTTCCAGACGTCATGAAGCCTTTCCACCTCTACGTGAGTGAGACTGGACCCTGTGGCATTGCTGGTGAAGGAGGCAGATAAGTGGACTCTAGACCAGAAGCTAACCTGGATGGGTCAGGCTTTTTTCCTGGACCAGCCCTGTGTCCGGATTCATAAGACTGTGGTCATCAACCCTGCCAGCCTGCTTCCAGATGATGATGGAGGAACCCATTCATGACTGCACAGAGGTAACAGACAACAAGGTACTGTTCACGGATGGGAGCAGTTATGTTCAGAATGGGACCTGATATGCAGGGGCAGTGGTAGTCACTCTGGACCACACCATTTGGGCACAGTTCCAGAACTTTTGGCCTTAATCCGGGCCCTTTGATGAAGACACTGTGCCATCCACAGAGAAAAGAGGGTTACCAACTGCAGCCGGAAGGAATCGGCTGAACAGAAGCAAGCCACTGAAGGACCAGATGGTTGATGGACCCTCCAGATGACAAGACTGTTGGTCCCAGAGGCTCTAGGTCAAGTTGCCCGGTGACACCAGGTTAAGTGTCACCAAAACTTCTGAACTTCTGTGAGGCAGAGTTGCTAGAAGTATTGTCTGTACACAGGTAAATGCTAAGCAAGGTAAGGGGGTCCCCCTGGGAATTCGGGTCCAGGGAACTTCCCCAGGAGAGCATTGGTAGGTGGATTTCGAAGATTAAACCACCAGCATTAAGTTTTTGTAGACACTTCAGATTAGGTTGAAGTATACTCCACTAAGACAGAAACTGCCTCTATAGTAGTCACAAGATTACTCCAAGAGATTATAGATTTGGGCTGCCAGTATCAGATAACAGCCCCACCTTGGTAGCTAAGGTATCTATCTCAGAGTATAGCTCTAGCCTTAAGACAGGAAAAGTGAGACTCTAGAAAAAGGGATTTAATTAAATGTGTCCTAAAATCGGTGAAAATTGGACCAACCCCCTGTCCTTTGCCCTCTTGAGGGCCAGGTGTATCCCTACTAGGACAAGTTTCCCCTTTTTGGGAGGGGATCATGTATGGTAACCATTCCCTTGCTCAAGTCCTTACAGGTTCTGCAGTTTGCTTGTTCCAGATGCACTGCCAGTTCCCACCGCAGACCCTGTAGCCCTGGAACTCAATGTGGGTGAAGAAATTCGCTGCCCAAGGACTCAAAGGAATGCTGCACTGTTATCCTGAGCACGCTCACTGCTGTTGAAGTAGATGGCACCCAGACCTGACTACATGACTCCCAGTTCCTGCATGGCCTGGATCCTGGCAACTACAGGCCAAGAGGAGAACTGATGCCTGCAGGAGAGGAACTGGACTTAGTGAGGACAATACTGATGGGAACTGTGGTACTAAGGGTCTTGGTAACTGTATTTGTTGTTTATGCTGAAAGGAAGTAGGCTGAGTCAATGATTTGACTCATGCACATTAGACAAGGGGGGAATGAGAGGGCGGGGTGGGGATGAGCTCCCGACTCCGCCCCGCAGGGCGGAGTTATCCCTAGCCCTCACCCAACCAATCAGGGTTAGCCGAGGCAGTGACATCACCATCGACCTGAGTAAAACCCCTGGACTGGAAGAAGCTCGCTCTCTTCCGCCATGCTGCCGGCATGAGTCGGGGGGCCCATGCTAGCATGGTACAGGCTCTTTTGTTTATTGCATCGGACTCGGCTCCCTGGTGGTCCGTGGGGATCACGAAGTCTGGGCGTAACAGATAGGGCGTCAGCTTGAGGTCTAAAGGGTCCCGGATTCGATTCTGGCCAAGGGCACATGCCCTGGTTGCAGGCTCAATCCCCACCCCCCAGTAGGACATGCGGGAGGCAGCCAATCAATGATCCTCTCTCATAATTGATATTTCTCTCTGTCCCTCTCCCTTCCTCTCTGAAATTAATAAAATATATATTTTTTTAAAAAAGAAGAAGAAGGCGGATCCAAGATGGCTGCTCGGGTAGACATCTAACCGCGGCAGCACACAACAATTTCAATGGAATACAACTAAAATGTAGAGTGGACATTGCCCAGAGCTACAGGTAGTCGACGGACTGAAAACTCTACAACAAGAAGGAAAGAGAAAACCAGAAGGAAAATCAGAGGAGCTGAAAAAAAGCCTAAGGTACGGAGACATGCTGCGCGCCCGCCCACACGCGCACACGAAGAGGTCGCAGCCGGAGAGGAGGAGAGGGCGGGGAGCTGCCATTCCTTCCCTAGCAGGAAGGAAATAAAACCCCCAGCCTGGGCTGAACCCCCGAACCGGCAGCGCTGAGCCCCAGTTATGGGCCAGACCCTGGGGACCCAGGCTCTGGTGGGAGGAGACGGGGCTGTGAGGCAGAAAACGGCGAAAAGCAGGGCCCCTGGAGTCGCGCGCAATGCACGCAGAGGACTGAATGTTGACTCTGATGCTGGGTTGCCCTAGCCGGAAGAAACAAGGCCTCCGGCGGGGCTGAGCCTCAGTCCGGACTGCTCCGAACCCCAGTTCTGGGCCAATCCCTGGGGACCCAGGCTCAGGCAGAGGGAGACGGGGCTGTGAGGTGGAGTCCGGGGAGAGCAGCGAAAGGCCGGGCCCCTGGGACTCGCACAAACTGCGCGCAGAGGACAGTCTGTTGACTCTGATGCTGGACTCCCCTAGCAGGAAGGAGAAAAAAAGCTCCAGGCTGGGGGAACGCGGAGGGGAGCAGAAGCCCCTGCCGGACTCCAGCCAACCGGGCACCAGCAAGGAGGCGGGCCACGGGGTCCCTGGGGGCGTGGGTGCCCCTGAGCCTTTGACCACTGAGCTCGGGCAATGGAGCCAAGGCCGGGGGCTGCTTCCTGGGTGGCGCCGTCCCGGCAACAGGCTGAAGCAGCGCAGGAGCCCACGGAGAACAAAGGGGTGCCACAGGCCAACCTGCTGAGCTCCCAGGACAAGGAGGAAGAAACCAAAGAAGTTCTCAATGTGAAGAAATCAAGTGAGAGCAAAAAATAGTAAAATTACTTAAGAAAGAATACAAAGAAGATCGTGAAAAATCAAAGACTAAGTCAGAACTCAACTCACCAGCCAACATTGCAACATAAATGCGTTTTAAAAAGAAAAAAGAAGAAAAAAAAAAGGACAGAATGTTGGAACAGCGGCGGCCAGGCCTAGAGTGGACAGGCACAAGGCAGTGGCAGCCAGACCCGGAGCAGCAACGGCCAGGCCCCAGAACAACAGCAGCCAGAACCAGAGCATCAACAGCCAGCACTGGAGTAGCCAGACCTGGGGCAGTGGCAGCCAGGCATGAGACGGAGGCGGCCAAGCCCAGGGTGGCCAGTCCAGGAACACCCAGACCCGGAGTGGCCGGGCCCGGAGAGGCCGGGCCCAGAGCAGCCGGGGTGGGAGCAGCCAGACCCAGAACAGCAGTAGCCAAGCCCAGAGCATCCAGGTCGGGAGTGGCCAGGCTCGGAGCGGCCGGGCCCGGGGCAGCCGGGCCCAGAGCAGCCGGGTCGGGTGCGGCCAGGCCCGGAGCAGCGGCTGCCAGGCTGGGAGCGGCCAGGCCCGGGGGAGCAGCCGGGTCGGGTGCGGCCAGGCCCGGAGCAGCAGCAGCCAAGTCCAGAGCAACTAGGTCGGGAGCAGCAGTGACCAGACCCGGAGCAGCTGGTTGTGGAATGAACCAGAGCAACAGAGGCCAGGCCCTGAGCAGCCAGGCCCAGAACAGCTCGCTCCTTGCCTGCCCCTTCCCCACGGCTGCTTCTCAGACATGGCTGGAAACTTTCGTGGGAACTTGAGGGTCTGCTGAATCAAGTGATGAAGGCTTAGATCTGGATGTGTTGAGTTAGTTTAGGACTGGGGTGTTGATCTGTGAGTGCCTTGGGTGGGGCCTGGATGAGGCTGGTGGACCTATTGGGAAATGTCTTTTGTGTGAAGTGTATCATTGGGCATGTGGAGGTATTATTGAGAAAATGCTAAGTAACTGATTTACTATTTGAAAAGGGATTTACTATTGGGGAAAGGGAGGGAAGAAGAGACTGAACATAAACTGCACCTATGGATGAGGACAATGGGGGATGGGGAGGGGGCAGAGGGTGGAGTGGGAACCTGGTGGAGGGGGGAAGAAATGAGGAACCTTTGTAATAATATGAACAATAAAGATTGATTCAAAAAAAAAAAATAAATAAATAAATAAAATAAATAAAAAAGAAGAAGAAGCACAAGCCATGGCCCTTGCCCTCGAGAAGGCCAGCGACCCTCTCCGTCGGAGAGCAGCTCTTCGCCGAGCATAGAGAGTGGGCGCCGTGCCTTGCACAGAGCAGCGGTTCAGTCGCTATTTGTTCACTGGGTCAATGAACTAATAGATGGCACAACAATAAAGCAACTGTGCAAGTGTGAGGCTCACTCCAAGAACCACAAAATGGGCTGGAGTAGCTGGAAAAGGCTAGTGCCAGAGGCTGCTGGTTGCCTACTCCATATCAACTCTTCCATCTTCCCTTGTAACAGAGTCCCTATTTTCTATGAGGTGGCCATATGCCCAGATAAAACACTACATTTCCCAGGTGGCTATTGAAATCTAAACAGAAATGGTTAAGAGAGACTTCCAGGAAACTGCCTGAAAGACAGAGCCGATAGCCGCCACTCGCCACTCACTCTCTTTCTTCTAGTTCTTATCTGACACAGGAATGCGATGACTGGATTCCCAGCAGCTATTTTGGACAGTGAGGAAAACTTGAGACAGAAAGCAAAAGGCCAAAGAAACCTGAATTCCTGATGGCGGTGTGGTCACCATACCCTTCCTGCACTGCTCACTTCTGGGATGCTTTAGATGAGAGATAAATGAACCTCTGTCCTGCTTAAGCCACTTTTAAAAATATATATATTTTTTATTGATTTTTTTACAGAGAGGAAGAGAGAGGGATAGAGAGTGAGAAACATCGATGAGAGAGAAACACTGATCAGCTGCCTCTTGCACACCCGCTACTGGGGATGTGCCCACAACCAAGGTACATACCCTTGACCGGAATCGAACGCGGGACCTTTCAGTCCACAGGCCAAAGCTCTATCCACTGAGGTAAACTGGTTTCGGCTTAAGCCACTCTTTTGTGTGTGTTGTCTTATACAGCAAACCCTTATCTTAATCAATACAAGGTTCCATTAAAAAGCCGGGCCTTGCCCTGGCCAGTTTGACTCAGTGGTTGGAGCATCAGCCTGCAGAACAGCAAGCCCAATTTTCAGATGCAGAGAGTGTCTGTACCATTATTCCAAAGCCAGGAAATTGCATGAAGATACTGACGTTAACACATAAGGATCCAGCGTCTGAGACAGAGTCCATTGCTTTATGAATAGTCTCTTGATAAGAAGAGACATTCTCAGGCTGGGCTGTGGAGGAGGAAGGACTTGCTAAGCCCACCCACATCCTCTGACCGACTACAGCGTTCACGAGATGCAGATCGGTAAGATGGTGGGGACGAGGGGAGGAGAGAGGCCCGCACTGAGGAACTAAGCAAACAGTGACGCAATGTCAACTCCGGTTATAAGTGAATCACAGCCCGCCACCAGCATACGCCTCAATGAGTTCTTTAATGTCTTCTCCACAACAGGGAATTGGGGGGGGGGGGGGGGGGGGCAATTACTCTATCACAGCTAAGGCGGAAAATTCAATACTGTTGAGTTAAGTTATTCAAACACATCCACTGAACACAAAGGGATTTTTTGTTTTCTGGAGCAAAAATCTCATTAGTCACTAACAGGAAGGGGGGGAAAAAACCCCACCAGGTTACAAATGAACTAGGTAGCATGAGTACCTAGCAGGAAATGCATTTCCCATGAAGATCAAAAATAAAAAGTCTTCATTGGCAGACTGGCAGAATCTGATAGCAGGGCTTCCCATGTTGAGAAATCTAGAATTCTACAGCTGACCAGGACAGCATTACTAGCTGAGAGCTAACAGTGCCAATGTGCCTGGCTGGCGTGGCTCAGTGGTTAGTGTTGACCTACCTTAAGGACCATGAATATGTGACTTCGGGGTTATTTTTAGTGCTCTAGGGTCCTCATCTGTCCAAAAAGAGGCAGGATTAGACCAAGTCTAAGATCTCTTCCTGTTCTGGGCTCTTGAATGTTGCTGAACTTCTAAATAACAGTCCTTAGCAGGTCTTTTCAAGATTTGACAAATTACCTGCTGGGAAGTTGTTTCTTTATTTTAAAAACCTATGATTTATACCTCAGGAAGCCAAAGAGCCAGGGAGAACGTTAACGGCAGGTCAGCAATTGTTTGTAGTCTCAGCACTTAACACAGAGGTATGAAGTAAAAACCTCAATAAATCCTTGTTGGGTGGGTGGATGGATGGATGAATCAATGAATGAATGAATGAATGAATGAATGAGTGAATGTCAAGGGTCAGCGAAAATAGAGACTGCTCCTCCTCTACTGAGCAAAGTTTGATGCAAGGAAAAAGTGCCACCACTTTGAAATGTTAATGGCATTTACTTTGTCATCTGAACTAAAACCAGAATATCAGATGAGTAGTTACTACTAGTCAAAAGGATGCCTGACTCTGAAAGCACCTTTGGGCGTTGGTCCCCAAAGAGTGCACGTGGCACAGGGGAGGCCCCAGGCCGCAGAAGCAATGCATCAACCCCAAGAGGGACATGTCTCTATGGCCGAGGTGGCCCAGAAGCATGTTAGCACGAGGACCTGCCCTAGCCAGTTTGGCTCAGTGGAAAGAGCGTCAGCCTGGGGATTGAAGGGTCCTGGGTTCAATTCCGGCCGAGGGCACAGGCCTGGGTTGTGGGCTCGATCCTCAGTAGGGGGTGTGCCGGAGGCAGCCAATCAATGATTCTCTCTCATCATTGATGTTTCTCTCTCTCTATCCCTCTCCCTTCGTCTTTAAAATCAATAAAAAATATATATTTAAAAACAACAACAACAACAACAACAACAAAACACACACCAGGGCCTCCTCATGTGTGGCTGCCCAGAGCGCCCAGCTGAGGAGGGATGGTCTAAAGTCCAGCAGGTGGTCTGCTCACCTGCCAGGCCAAATCCACCCGGGAGCCCCCGATGGGCAGCAGCCCTAATGGTTGACCTCAGCAGCAGGTGGGCTGGTCTTCTGGGGACTTTAGTGTTAAAGAAAACAATAATAATGTGCGCACAGGGGTACACTACACACGCATGCACTTAATGGGCACTGTGTGCCAGATGCTTTGCTAAACTCCTTAATTATTTTATTGTCCTTAATATTAACTCTCCTGAGAGAGAGGTGCTATTATTTGAATGCACAGGCTCAGGAGTCAGACTGCCTGTGTTCAAACCCCAAGTGCCACCTCTAAGCTGGGTGACCTTGGGCAGGGTGACTGAGGCTCTCTGGGCCGCAAGATTCCCATTCGTAAAACGGGAATAATCATAGTGCCCCTCTCATAAAGCTGCTGAGTGGTATCAGTGGGTTAATACAGATAAAATGCTTAGCGCTGGAGCTGGCACCAAGTAAGCCCTTATAAGTTTTGGGGGTTTTTTTTGTTTGTTGTTTTTTAATATATTTTATTGATTTTTTTTACAGAGACGAAGGGAGAGGGATAGAGAGCTAGAAACATCGATGAGAGAGAAACATCGGCCAGCTGCCTCTTGCACACTCCCTACTGAGGATGTGCCCGCAACCAATGTACATGCCCTTGACCGGAATCGAACCCGGGACCCTTCAGTCCGCAGATCAACGCTCCATCACTGAGCCAAACCGGCTTCGGCAGCCCTTACTAAGTTTGGGGTTGAAAAGATCAGTGGCTTGCCCACGGTCTCACACAGGGTGAGGGGCAGAACCAGGACACAGACACACATGACCCAACACAGCTGATTCTAGCTGTGTAGCCCCCATGCCCCACCCCACCCCCACCACCACCCTCATTCAAGGCAACATGGCCTCGTCTTCCTTGATACCAACCAAGGCTGCAAGGTGCTAAACAAAAGATCCTACCTAATAAAAGACTAATATACAAATTAGCGATCACTCCACTGCACCCACCAGCCACGTCCACTAGCCACACCCACCAGCCGATCAGAGCAATTATGCAAATAAACCCAACCAAGATGGCTACAGCCACAGAGAGCAGGAGGGAGACTTGGGTTTCCTAGGCAACAGAGAAAGCCAAGCTTTCTGTCTGGCCTAAGCCTCTACTCAAGGCTACAAAGTTTCAATTATAGAAGGTAAACAAATCCAAACAGAAATGGCTGCTGGCCACAGAGGGAGCAGGAGGCTTGGCTCCACTCCAGGCTACAAAGTTTCAATTGTAGAAGATAAATAAATTCCAGATACCATGGCCTCCGCTTGGGCCACCAGCGGGTGTGGCCGGCCTGAAAACCACCACAGGCCCCTCGCTCAGGCTGCCCCACGTCCCAAGGGAACCCCCATCCTGATCCAGGACACCCTTCAGGGCAAACCAGCTGGCCCCGACCCATGTACCAGGCCTCTATCCTATCTAATAAAAGAGTAATATGCATATTGACCATCACTCCAACACACAATAGCTGCCCCCATGTGGTCAAAGATGGCTGCCTCCATGTGGACACAAGATAGCCACCACAAGATAGCCAGCAGGGGAGGGCAGTTAGGGATGACCAAGCCAGCAGAGGAGGGAAGTTGGGGGCAAACAGGCTGGCAGGGAGTAGTTAGACATCAATCAGGCTGGCATGGGAGTGGTTAGGGGGTGATCAGGCTGGCAGGCAGAAGCAGTTAGGAGCAATCAGGAAGGCAGGCAGGTGAGCAGTTGGGAGCCAGCAGTCCTGGATTGTGAGAGGGATGTCCAACTGCCCATTTTGGCTCGATCCCACCGGCCAGTCAGACATCCCTCCAGGGGTCCCAGATTGGAGAGGGTGCAGGCTAGGCTGAGGGACGCCCCTCTCCCCCACCCCCATGCACGAATTTCATGCACCGGGCCTCTAGTACTAAAATAAAAGGGCATTCTGCTGGATCCGTGTGGCTCAGTGGTTGAGTGTTGACCTATGAACCAGGACGTCATGATTCTATTCCCGGTCAGGGCACAGGCCCAGGTTTCCAGCTCAACCCCAGTGTGGGGTGTGTAGGAGGCAGCCTATCAATGATTCTCTCTTCTCACTGATGTTTCTATCTCTCTATACATTGAAAAGAAAAAAAAAAAAAAATTCTAACTAACCTAAAAAGCAGCCCTTTTCCAGGGTGGGGAGCTCCTCTGTCACTGGGCCATTTTCCTTTTGTTGCCGCTGGGTTTTTAAGATGTCTCAAGTAATCTCTCTCCTTCAGAGGCTGAGAGGAAGGCGGAGTCTGAATTGCCAGTGAACCTGACCTTCAGTTAAGGATCTCTGAGCACAGAAAATGGGCGTGATTGCTGGTGGAGAGGGAGAAACAACCTGAGGGCCAATCCAGAGCTAAGATGACCACTCTGCCCTGGGCCCTGCCCTACAGCCTGGAAGGTGCTAGAAAGAGCCGGAGCCGTGCTAGGAAAAACACATGCATCCCAGAAAGCCACACCATCTGTGATTGAGGATGATCTGGAAGTGGGAGCACTGACTCAAGGAAAACCTCAGTGGTCATGGCTAGTGAACGCCGGGTAAATAAATCTGCTGTGTGCCAGCGTCTGTTCAAAGCCCTTAGAAATAATATTCTGTCTGTTCCTCAGAGCACGGTATGACCTAAGCAGTGTTTGTTGGCCTCACCCGTTTTATAGAGGAAACTGAGGCAGAAAATTCAAATAACTTCTCCCACGGCTATACCAGCAATTTAGCTTCAGAGCCCATGGTCTTTATTAGCATTTCCATATATATATATATATATATATATATATATATATATATATATAATTTTTTATTTTTTAATATATTTTTATTGATTTTTTACAGAGAGGAAGAGAGAGTTAGAAACATCGATGAGAAAGAATCACCGATCAGCCACCTACTGCACCCCCCCCCCACTGGGGGTGTGCCGGCAACCAAGGCACATGCGCTTGACTGGAATCGAACCCTGACCCTCCAGTCCGCAGGCCGACACTCTATCCACTGAGCCAAACCGGTTTCAGCCTTTATTAGCATTTTCAAAGCTTTCTGTCCAACCCACACCAAGAAATAATTCTGCATCAGGAACCAGTATCTATGCACATATTTATACATAATTGAAAATTTTTTTAAAATATTTGTTTTGTTTTAAATATATATTCTTATTAATTTCAGAGAGGAAGGGAGAGGGAGAGAGAGACAGACAGACAGACAGAAACGTCAATGATGAAAGAGAATCATTGGTTGGCTGCCTCCTGCACGCCCCCTACCAGGGATGGAGCCTGCGACCGGGAATTGAACCATGATCTCCTGGCTCATAGGTCAACCCTCAACCACTGAGCCACAGCAGCTGGGCGAAACAAAGCTTTTAAACAGAAAGATACTCACTAAAATCACCATGTGCAATACACTCTGAAGCTTTCTTTTCTATCCCATGTCATTTAAAATATAGAGGGTGTCCGGAAAAATGTATACACACACTGTGAATAATTACGAAGGCGGTGCTTCCTAAAATATATTTCATTTTCAAAGCGGAGCTATCAGCTCTTAAAAGGTGAATACATTTTTGGGGGGTATATTCAACAAATAGGTACGGAACATCTAACATCTGTTAGATACTGGGTTTAGGCTTTGGAGCAATGCCAGTGAGAGAAAGAGACAAACATCCTTGCCCTCTTAGAGTAAGGTGACCACGTCCTGCTTTTGGCGGGACAGTCCTGATTTTCAACAATTTGTCCCGCGGCGCTTTAAAAAGGTCCCGATTTTTTTTAAGGGGGGGGGGGGGGAATCGGGACTTTTTTTTTTAAACACCGCGGGAAAATCGGGACTCTTTTTTTTTTTTTTTTTTAAACGCCGAGAGACAATCTGACTGTCCCACCAAAAGCAGGACATCTGGTCACCTTATCTTAGAGCTTGCATTTTACTAGAGAGAAAGATGAATAAGATCCACATACAAAATCGTTGCATCCCAGGTGGTGGTAACGGGGCGAGCCCAACGGAGGAAAAAATGAAGCAGGGACAGCCACGGGAGGCCAGGGCAGCCTGGCAATGCTTTCACTCCTCACCACATGGTTTCAGAGGCTGTCACCCACAGTGTGAAAACTCCTGCCGTTCACCCCTTCGCGCTAGTGCCTCTCTGTACGCTTGAGGTCTCTTCCTCCTAGATGGTGTGCCAATATGCAACATTTACGTGACTGTGTGCACACGTGTGCACACATGTAAAGAAGTGTGGGATGTGTGTACATACACGTATGCATGAGCATGCCCACCCACATTCACTTCCTCACGGGGGAGGCTTTAGAGACAGGAGCAGCGCCCTCACACGCAGAGATGTCCGAAATACAGCCCGGGCACCGCTGGCCAAAGCCAGGCCGGCCAGACGCGTGTCCTGGCTGCAGTCTTCAGTGCACAGGAAGGAGGATTTTTTTTTTTTTTAATCATTGATCCACCCAAAGGGAGCACCTTTTGTAGCGACAGGCCAGGGGACCACGCATTTCTAATCTACATCAAGGTGCTCTCTGGGCCAGAGTGCCCTTAAGAAGAGAGGAGACAGTTCGAAGAAATAAAATCACTCCCTGGAGAAAGCCCAGTGCCGGGGCACACCCAGCAACGTGATGGATGAGGGTCCGAGGGGAGACGGGATGGGAGCCAGCTCCAAATCAGCGCTGGGCTGCGTGGGCAGCCTCCACTGAGGGCATTTGAAACTTGGCACCTGAGTGCAATCTGCAGACTCTTCCTTTAAGTTAAAGGGGCATATAGGGGGTGGGGGTGGGGGGAAACGGTACTAGCATGATCTATGGGAAGAGCAGCCAATCTCTGCTAATGAATAAGTGTAATTGATCACAATGGATGACTTGATGGACCTTCCAAATGTGCTTTTAGCAAAGTAGACAGTTTTTCATTCAAATGCAAGCTTACCCAGATAAAATCTAATAATGGAAATTTTGGAACAATCCCAGCATCAGTGATTTTTTTTTCTCTCTCTCTCTTAGCAGGAAGGCATCTGAAGTTCTTGGTCTCAGCTTGAGCTAGACAGACACCAATTCATACTTCCCTGTAGCTGAAGAGACCCTGGCAGTCCCAAGGGACAGCAAAGGAGCAATCACAGGTCACCCCGCATCCCGGTCCTTTCCCTCTCCCTGGCCTGTGGCTGGAGACATTTATTCAAGAAATATTTATTGAGCCCTTACTCTGTGCAAGACACCAGGCTGACCATCACGAGGGGGTGCAAACTGTCTGAGACCAGGTCCTGCCCTCAGAAGAGAGGCAGATGGGAGGGGAAACCACAAATGACAGGAGGTCCGAGTGGAGGCATCAGCTGACTCCAACCAGACTCTTCCTCTCTCTGGGCTCCAGTTTCCTCCTGCATCATGTGAAGACGCTGCCCTAGACATGATCTCTGGGCACTGGGCCAGCTTGAAGCCTCTGTAATTCCTAAACCCTTCCCTTCTCCCTCAGACTCCCAGCTCCTAGGGCGCTGACAGACCAAGTGCATGCAGCCTTCTAGGAAGCGGGCCAGGCGGCAAAGGCAGGGGGCAGTGAGGACTGTGTACCTTCCACCAAGCGATAACCTGTCTCAATCTGACGGGAACTCAGATACAGGCTGGAGGAGATGAGAGAGAGATCCGTTCAGAAAACTGAGTGGGAGATTTGGACCTCCACTTCCAGGAATCTGGGGGGACGGGCAGCCACCGGTTTGCTCCGAGGAGGATGCCATCAGTGTGGTTCAAAGAAACCCGGCCGGCCTGTGGCCTGTGGCGGGTGAGAGTGGATAATGTTGGGACAGACCGAGCAGGAAGGCTGAGGCCTAAGTGAGAGATTCCTCCATGGTCTGGCCAGGCACACATTCCACCACCCCTGTCATAATGTTTATTTTTACGAACTCGCCCAAAGCCCAAACCACTCTGCCCTAGGTGTCTGCTTTTTTTTTTAAGTTCCACAAGTGGCTTCAAGGTAAACAGGTCAATCTTATCTCCCTTCTTCCCAGGCTTAACCTGAGGTTCAACAGGACCCACAAGGTGTGCCTGGGATGGGGTGACCAGCAGCCCCCAGGGGGTGCGTGAAGTCGGGGATCCAGGGAGGGGTGCGCCTACCTGCAGAGGAGCCGTCTTCGTGGTCCGAGCTGTTGTGGCTGCAGTCACTGCCCCTCTCCGGCGAGCTGTGGCCGGGCGAGTCGCGCTCGGGCACCCACAGCAAGCCCTTGCGCCGCCACCGGGAGTGGTGATGGTCGCGGGCCCCGCGCCGGGGGGCCTCCTCCGCGGGCACCGGCGAGCCCCGCCCGTCCTTGGCCTCCGCCTCCAGCTGCTCCAGGTCGCGGCTGCGGCGCTGCAGCCGCCGGCCGCCGGGGATCAGGTGCATCCAGCGGTGGGGGCTGCTGGCCCGCGCCGCCTTCTCGGCCTCGCCGCGGGTGCCGAACCGGCAGGGGGCCACCAGCAAGTGGCCCAGGACGAATTTCTCGTTCAGATCCACCATCTCGAAGTCGTGGTCACTGCCGTCGCCCCCATCCTCGGCGCCCGAGGCGTCCGGCTCGCCCTCCTCGGAGCCCCGCCCCGCCTCCCGGGCCCCCGAGGCCGGCTCCTCGCCGGGGGACCTGGGGGCTGTGCCATCGCCATCGGGGCCCGGGGGCGCGCGGTCCTCCCGCGGCGAGAAGAGGAGGCGAGGTTGCAGCAGCTGCTGGTGGATGGCTGCGGTCAGGCTGCACACGGTGGCCCCGGCCCCCGCCACGGGCCATGCGGGGAGGTCCAGGCACACGCACGGAGGCTCGGCCTGGGCAGCCGCCTCCGGAGCGGGGCGCGCGGGGCCCGGGGGTTCGCCGCCACCGCCGCCGCCGCCCGCGGCACCCTCCTCCTCCTCCTCCTCCTCCTTCTCCTCCTCCTCCTTCTTCTCCTCCTCCCGCGGAGGAGGCGCGCGCTCCGGCCCGGCCACCGCCGGCTCCTCGGCCGGAGCTGCCCCGCCGCCGTCCGCGCCCTCCGGGCCCCGCGCCTCCCCGGCCAGCACGGCCTGCAGGAAGGACACCTTGAACTTCTCCTCCGCCGACACCTGTTGCAGCCGCTTCAGGCGGAGCTGGCACTGCTCCAGCTCCCGCTCCACGTCCCGCACCGAGTCCAGCCGCAGGGCGGGCGCCGCCTGCCCGGGGAACTCGGCCCGCCAGCGGCGCTCGAAGTCCCGGGGGTCCCACATGCCGGCGCCCCCCGCGGGCTCCGCGCCCCGCTCCCCCTCCGCGCGGCCGAGGTCGCGCCCGGCTCTCCGGCAGCCCGCGCTGGCGCCGCCGCCTCCCCGGCGCTTCAGTCCCGGCGAGAATCAGAGAAAAAATAAAGTTTTTCCCCTTCCGCCCTGGGCCGGCTGCTTTTTTTTTTCCCCCCCTTCTTCTGGTTTTCGCCGCCTGACGTAAGCAGCCACCCGCGGCGGAGGCGGGCGTCCGGGGGCCGTAGGCCCGCCCGGCGGGACCTGCGCGCGGAGCCGCGGTCTGCAGCCCCGGCCCGGGGCGGGCGCCCTGCGGGCTCGGGCGCCTGGGGAGCGGGGCGGGGCGGGGCGGGGCCGCGGGGCGGGGGCCCGGCCTGCAGGCGCCCGGAGGCGGGGGGCGGGCCGCGGTGGGTGTGCCTCCAGCGCCCGACACCCCGAGGCGCCCGCGCCCCCGGCCCGGCTCTGCGCCTCTCCGGCCCTGCGGGCTGCGCGGTGCCGCCGCCGGCGCGGGGGCTCCCTGCACCCGAGCGCGGGGCCGCGCGGCGCGGGGAGGCGGGAATCCCCCGGAGGGAGCGAGTCGGGGCGCCTGGGCCGCCAGCCGGCCCTTCGCCCCGCTCCTCCCCTCCCGTCCCCGGCTGTCCGCCGCCCAGTCGGCCTAGGGTCCGGGCAGCGCGTGGACCTCGGAGGGAAGGGGAAGGGGCAGGCGATGTGGCGCGGCAGGTGTCCAAGGGAGGGGTCTCCTGGCCTGGGAGTTGTCCTTGGCCTGGATTTACTGAGCGCCTTTGACTTGGTTAAAATCACAGCGCTCTCTAATCCAAATAGAGGGTAAAACTCTGCTTTGTTGTTGATTTTGTTGTTGTTGTTGTTGTGTGTGTGTTTAAAGTCACTGAAAGCGTTTTCCCCAGAGCTTTGGGGGAAGAGATAGGCCAGGGTGACAGGCTCAGTGGCCCCTGTGACTGCACCAAACCCTGACCGCACGGGCCTTAGACCCCTGGGTGTCTAAAAGGACCCTCCTCTCCTCTCTGTGGCCTCAACAATTCCCCTTGGGGGTGGGGAGGAGGAGAAGGGGGAAGCTGGGACAAGCACCTGGACTGGCACTCAGCGCGGGGTGGCTAGGGACCCCCGCTTCACCCTCCCCTCCACACCTGGCTGCACCCCCTGTCTGCAGAGAGAGGCCCGATAAACGGTCTTGTGCGTTAAGGATGAGTAAACTGATAGTCTAAGAGACTCAATAACTCGGCTGCTGGGAATTCTTCCTGACCTCAAAGCCCTTAGGGACCAGCTAAACTCCCAGCCCCCTGCCATGGCCTCTCACCTGAACCCTCTGAGCAGCTCGCCCTCCTCCTGCTTGCTTTCCAATCCCTTTCAACCCGCCCCTCAAGGCTTGGCCCTGGGAAGACACCAGGAAGGTCATTCTTACCCACAAATGAGGTAGCGCCATGCTCCTGCTCAGAGCCCTCCAGTGCACTGCCCCTCATCACCTCCAGGACGGAGCCCAGACTCCTCCTCTTGACCCAGGAGAGCCTCCTCCCATGCTTGGTCTCTACCCACTTCTCTGCCTCCCTCCCGTGCAATAGCCGGACCAACTCCCGGCTGTGCCCAAAAGCATCTTCCTCTTTATGGGTGCCTTTTCCTCTTGGAACTTCTGTCCCTGCGCCTGGGCACAAGTCCCGCTGCCTGAGGACGCCCACCCTCCTTTGATCCCCACCTCCAAAGGATCCCCAGCGAAAGGCAGCCGTTTCTGGCATCTCCCCTTTTCTTTGTATCACCACCCCATCTTGGACATGTTCCACTTTATTGCGATTACTAGAGGCCCGATGCACAAAGATTCCTGCAAGAATAGGCCTTTCTCCCGGAGCAGCGGCTGCCAGGCTGGGAGCGGCCAGGCCCGGGGGGAGCAGGCGGGGCTGGTGCGGCCAGGCCCGGAGCAGCGGCTGCCAGGCTGGGAGCGGCCAGGCCCGGGGGAGCAGGCGGGGCTGGTGCGGCCAGGCCCGGAGCAGCGGCTGCCAGGCTGGGAGCGGCCAGGCCCGGGGGAGCAGGCGGGTCGGGTGCGGCCAGGCCCGGAGCAGCGGCTGCCAGGCTGGGAGCGGCCAGGCCCGGGGGAGCAGGCGGGTCGGGTGCGGCCAGGCCCGGAGCAGCGGCTGCCAGGCTGGGAGCGGCCAGGCCCGGTGGAGCAGGCGGGGCTGGTGCGGCCAGGCCCGGAGCAGCGGCGGCCAGGCTGGGAGCGGCCAGGCCCGGGGGAGCAGGCGGGGCTGGTGCGGCCAGGCCCGGAGCAGCAGCAGCCAAGTCCAGAGCAACTAGGTCGGGAGCGGCAGTGACCAGACCCGGAGCAGCTGGTTGTGGAATGAACCGGAGCAACAGAGGCCAGGCCCTGAGCAGCCAGGCCCAGAACAGCTCGCTCCTTGCCTGCCCCTGCCCCACGGCTGCCTCTCAGACATGGCTGGAAACTTACGTGGGAACTTGAGGGTCTGCTGAATCAAGTGATGAAGGCTTAGATCTGGATGTGTTGAGTTAGTTTAGGACTGGGGTGTTGATCTGTGAGTGCCTTGGGTGGGGCCTGGATGAGGCTGGTTGACCTAGTGGGAAATGTCTTTTGTGTGAAGTGTATCATTGGGCATGTGGAGGTATTATTGATATGAGAAAATGCTAAGTGACTGATTTGCTATCTGAGGAGGGATTTGCTGTTGGGGAAATTGAGGGAAGAAGAGACTGAACATGAACTGCACCTATGGATGAGGACAATGGGGGATGGGGGGGGGACGGAGGGTGGGGTGGGAACCTGGTGGAGGGGGGAAGAAATGAGGAAACTTTGTAATAATATGAACAATAAAGATTGATTTAAAAAAAAAAAAAAAAAATCATGAACAAACTGTTGCAAGGGAGAGAAAAAAACTGTGACTATTAAATATGATATGCTTCAAAAAAAAAAAAAAAAAAAAAAAAAAAAAAAAAAAAAAAGAATAGGCCTTTCTTCCCCTGGCTGCCGGTGCAGTCTTCACTCAGGCCAGAGTCTCCTTCCGCCTCTCGCCTTATCACGTCAATTTGCATATTCCCTTCCTATTGGCTGTGGGTGCTGCCATCTTTGTTGTGGAGTTATAGTTAGTCAAGTTGTATATTGTAGCTTTATTACATAGGATTAGTGACACTAGAGGCACGGTGCACAAAATTCGTGCACTGGGTGGGGGGTGGTCCCTCAGCCTTTCGCAGTCTGGGAGCCCTCAGGGGGACCCACAGGAAGCAGGCCTAAGCCATCAGTTAGACATACTCAGTGCTGCTAAGGTGGGAGAGGCTCCGCCACCACCACTGTGCTTGCCAGTCATGAGCCCGGCTTCTGGCTAAGCTGTGCTCCTCCTGTGAGAGCGCACTGACCACCAGGGGGCAGCTCCTGCGTTGAGTGTCTCGATGGTCAATGTGTGTCATAGCAACTGGTCATTCTGCTGTTTGGTCGATTTGCATATTAGCCTTTTATTATAGAGGATCTTTTGTTTCCCCTTCTTTCAGAACCCTTCAAAGGAAGGGATTGTGTCTTTCCCACTTTTGTATTCCTGCTGCTTCTTGCAGAGTGTGATAGAGATAGCTGATCATTGTTGAATGGAGATGAATGAAGCGATGAGCAAATGAACAGACAGATGAAGGAATACCCATCTTTGGTTTCTTCTTGGCTTCTCCAGGTGTGAATCACTCCAGACTATGAGCAGATGTACCTCCCACAGTCACTTCCCAACTCTGGAATTTTCTTCCTTAACAAAGTATGTGTTTACTCATTTTCCCAATATCCCTTATTCCTTAAAAAAAAAAAAAAAAAATGGTGTGCCACTGGCATGACTCATCACAGTGTTTATCTTTCTACCTGACTGCTATGGGGAAATGGATGTGTTTTAAATTACGTTAACTGAGAATTCCCCAGTTTGTGTGATTTCTCAATTCTTTATCTAGTCCCTCAAGTGTTCTCTCCTATGAGATTCATTTCTTAAAGGATTTTTAATTTTATTTTATATTATTAATTTCAGAGAGAGGAAGGGAGAGTGAGAGAGATAAACATCATTGATGAGAGAATCATCTATCGGCCACCTCCCACACTCTCCTTCTCCCCCCTCTTCCCCCACTGGCGATTGAGCCTGAAACTTAGGCATGTGCCCCGATCAAGAATTGAACTGTGACTTCCTGGTTCATGGGGTCAATGCTCGACCACTGACCAACACCAGCTGAGCTGTCTCTACCTCCCTAGAGGCCACCACACATCTCCTCTGTCCGCTGGGAAGGACTGAGGAGCTCCCAGGACCTACAGCAGCCAGCGCAAAGTATTTTATCAAGTGGAGTCCACAGACATCCTGGCCTCTGTTATGATTTCAGAACGAGAAAGTAGCACTGCAGGGATGGATGGCCTGTCACAGCACATTGATCGGAAGCTGTTTCAGTACGCATACTTAAATGCACAAGGGGGCGGGCGGGAAGCTGTGTTACTATAAGCATCAATTTCTGAATTTGTGGGTTCTCTGGGAGGGTAGTTTCAACTCTGTCCTTTAATTAAAGCGGCAGCCTGATTCCCTTTTGGTACCAGGAAGTTGTTACCGATACCACTAATTTTTTCCAGGAGGACCAATACAGCTGGCATGCAGCATCCATCTTCCGTAACAGATCCCAGGAGCCAGCTTCATTGTCTCGAGCTGGTGGACGGTTCAGCTTTATCACTTGGCGTTGGGTCATCGTGGGGGCAGGGGTAGAGTGGCTGACGTTTATTGAACCCACGCCTCTGGTTGCCGTATATCTTTGATCTCCTCTAATTCCTCACAACAACCCTGTCAGGGACATATCATTGTTGCCACTTCGGGGAGAGAGAGAGAAATGGAAGATGGAAGAGTTAAAGGTCACAGCCAATCTGCTGGATTCTAAAGCAAGGACTTGGCCCAGGAGCGTCTGTCTTTAGCACTCATCCCCTTCCCCGCCCCCCCTCCCCCCCAATAACTATATGTGGAGCACCTACGGGGTGCCAGGACCTGACATTGAAAGTGTAAACGTTGTCACCCGGCATAGGAGACTTTTCACAGTGAACGCCCTGACCCCAGCTCACTTTTCCAAGCCCATTTCCTGAATTTCTTCTGCTTGCTGAACCCAGCCAGCCCCCGAAGCTGAGTCACCCTCTGAGCAGGTGCCTTTTGTGTCCCAGGCCACTTCCCCGTGGCCCATCTCGGATTTCTCCTGCGGTCGCAGTGGACAGTTCCCACGGGCTGTGCGGGTCCCACTGCAAGCACCCACCCACCCACGACTCTCAGCTTCATGGCCATAGGCTTTTTCTCAAAATCACAAAGCTCTGCGTGGTGTCCAGGATGGAAGCTTCTCTGGGGGAAGTCACTCCTAGGGGCATTTCGTGGCCAGCGGAGTCAGGAGCTGGGTAATAAGTGCCTTGGGTGCTTCTGATGCATTTCTTTTTACATTGATTTCAGAGAGCAAGGAGAGGGAGAGAGAGAGAGAAACATCAACGATGAGAGAAAATTGACTGTGACCTCTTGGTTCATAATTTGATGCTCAACCAATGAGCCACACCAGCCGGGCTGGATGCATTCCTGAGACGTACTCTGCCTGTTTGCTCCATGGGCACCACCGGGAAGGAGCCCCGTTGTTCGTAGTGGTAACCAATCCAGAATGAGCTCTCCATTGGCTTCCCTTCTTCTCTGTCTCCCTCACTCCTGTGCCCTGGGATGACCTCCCAACTAAAGAAGAATGGATCAGACTGTCAAACCTCAAAGGAAAGGTAGGGGAGGGTGGGGGAAAGAGGGAGAGATCAACCAAAGGACTTGTATGCATGCATATAAGCCTAACCAGTGGTTATAGGGGGTGGGGGAATATGTGGGGAGGGGTTTGGGATGGGAATGGGGGATGAGGACAATATGTGATACCATAATCAATAAAAAAAAATGTAAAAAATAAAATAAAGCCGAAACCGGTTTGGCTCAGCGGATAGAGCGTCGGTCTGCGGACTGAACGATCCCGGGTTCGATTCCGGTCAAGGGCATGTACCTTGGTTGCGGGCACATCCCCGGTAGGCGGTGTGCAAGAGGCAGCTGGTCAATGTTTCTCTCTCATCGACGTTTCTAGCTCTCTATCTCTCTCCCTTCCTCTCTGTAAAAAATCAATAAAATATATTTTAAAAAATAAATAAAATAAAATAAAATACACACACCCGGTCTTCGTGTCAGTTCTTGCTTTCCCCCTTGGGCTCCCTCACCAAGACACCTCCAGCCCTCCACGTCCTCTGTGAGACAGACTCACAGGCTGCTTCACCATTCCCCCCTTACTCCTCGGTCTCTCTCGCCTTCCTCTGCCCCGCTGCTTCCTGCTTTACCAGGTGAGGTCCTTAGTTGCCTGTGGAAGCCCAGCTTGCCTGTGGCTGTCTCTCTGACACCTTCTCTTCCCCAGCTCCAGTTAGGCATGCCTCTCTCCAGAGGGATCTATTGGCCGTGGCTCCAGCACTGGCCATACCACACGGTAAGCAGTCCCAGGGCTTTTGAGGAAATCTGCTCCTAGCCAGCTGGCATGTCTTATTCCTCCATTGCGACAGCCCCTAGCACCGTGCCAAATAACCAGTGTCTCCTATGTGTCTGTTGAGTGAATGAATGACTGATGAATGAGTGAATGATTAGTCCTTAACTTCATATCATTTTAAAGCAGGACCCACTTTAGCCAAAGGAAGAGTGGAAAGACGCCTCTGAGGTCATGCTGCCAGGACCTCTGCTTATTCTTTTTCTTTTTGTTTTGTTTTTATATATTTTATTCTTTTTTTTTTTTTTTTTTTTTTTTTTTTTTTTTACAGAGAGGAAGGGAGAGGGATAGGGAGTTAGAAACATCAATGAAATAGAAACATCGATCAGCTGCCTCCTGCACACCCCCTACTGGGAATGTGCTTGCAACCAAGGTACATGCCCTTGACCTGGGACCTTTCAATCCACAGGCCGACTCTCTATCCACTGAGCCAAACCGGTTTCGGCTGCTTTTTCTTTTTTAAATTGATTTTAGAGAGAGGGAAAGAGGGAGAGAGAGAGACGTTGTTTTGTTGTTCCATTTATTTATGCATTCTTTGGTTGATGCTTGTAGGTGCCCTGATCGGGGATCGAGCCCACCACCTTGGCCTATAAGGAGGACACTCTAACCAAATGAGCCACCCGGCCAGGGCCTACTTTTTAAAAAAATTCCTTTGGGCACCCAAGAGGCCTCTATGAAAATATAAAATTTGACTATCAGCCATGCACATGTCAGTGTGAGCTGCCTTCCCCCTGGCTTTCCTCGGGCTTATCTGAGGTCAGTGCGGAAGGGCTGGGAGTCTGGACCAGGGAGGAGAAGGGAAACAGTGCGGGCAGCAGGGGGAGGGTAACCGGGAAAGGCCTGGGCCTGGGTGGGACCTGCGATTTTGAATGCTGAAGGCGTGGACACGGAAAAAGGCCCCTCCCTCGGGGTACCTTTTCCACCAGGCTTACTTCCTTGAACGCAAGTTCTCCCAACTAGAAATGAGAATAACTGGGAGTTATTAAAATTATTCAGTAGAACTTCCTCCAATGCCAATTTATTCAGCCCCTCAGGAATGGGGCTAACGTCAGTATTTTGTTAACATTTTGGCTTTCTTGAGGTATAATACAATAAATTCATCTGTTTTAAATATGAAATTTGATAAATTTTGGTAATTGATCTTGTATTTATCCATTTTGATAGGTATATCAATAGGTATTTGATCCATTTTGAGTTAATTTTTGTACATGGTGTGAGAGAGCGGTCCAACTTCATTCTTTTTATCCCTTAAGATTTATCGAGGTATAATTGACATATAACGTTGTATAGGTTTAAATCATACAACAGGATGATTTAATACATGTATATATTATGCAATGATTACCACAATGGGGTTTGTTAACACAGCTATCACTTTGCATAATAACATTTTTTATAATGAGAACATTTAAGATCTACTCTCTTAGCAACTTCCAAGTTTATAAGACAGTATTGCTAGCTATAGTCACTTGTGTCATTCAATCCCCAGAATCAACTAGAAATTTGTACCTTTTGACCGTGATTTCTCTATTTCCCCAGCTATGGCAACTATCACCATTCTGCTCTGTTTCTCAATGTTTAGCTTTTTTAGATTTCACATATAAATGAAATCATACAGTATTTACTTTATTTGTCTAACTTATTTCACTTAGCATAATACCCCAAGGTCTATGGCAAATGGCAAGATTTCCTCCCTTCTCATAGTATGTTTTTTCCTAATTAACAAATCACCAATGCTATTTTTTACTGAATATATTTTTAGTTACTGAGCCCTCCTAAGCAGTCATATACGAGCCTAATAAACATTAATAGAGCCCTGGCCGGTGGCTCAGTTGGTAGGAGCATTGTCCTATACGCTAAAAGGTGGTGGGTTTGATTCCGGATTAGGGCACATACCTAGATTTCAAGTTCAATCCCCAGTCAGGACGCATACAGGAGGCAACTGATTGATGTTTCTCTCTCACATATATAATTCTGTCTCTCTAAAATCAATAAAATCAATATCCTTCAGTAAGGATAAAAAATTAATTAAAATATTAATAGATTTGGTGTTTAGTTATATACATTCTGCTGGAACCAAGATCAACAGTAGTTAACATAAATGGGAGAAGTCCATGAGAAGGCTGACCTGAAGGTGTGGACATGGAAAAAGGCCTCTCCCTCCCCAGAAGGCTGACCTGGGCAGGGGCAGAATATCTTTCCATATTCACAGGTGAATATTTGCATTTTATTACCTACTGCTGACTCAATGGCCTAAAGCAAACTCCTCCCTAACCTGATAATCTTTAAGAAAAAAAAAGAAAAAAGAAAAAAAAAAAAAATATATATATATATATAATTGATTTTTTTACAGAGAGCAAGGAAGAGGGATAGAGAGTTAGAAACATCCATCAGCTGCCTCCTGCACATCTCCCACCGGGGATGTGCCTGCACCAAGGTACATGCCCTTGACAGGAATCAAACCTGGGACCCTTCAGTCCACAGGCCTATACTCTATCCACTGAGCCAAACCAGTCAGGGCTAACCTGATAATCTTATTGTTTACTAAACATTACCATTGATATGTCTGTTTGCATTCCTAAAAGTCAATTGTGTATTCTAGTAAATAAAAGCAGCTGAGAACAGAGACTCAGGGGAACTCAACTACTACAGTTCAGTTTTCCCTGGCTTCCCCCATAATTCCAAATTAATATTTTGTGTATTGTGTATCAATTTTCCTGTCAGCTCTCTCTCCAAGCCATATATATATATATATATATATATATATATATATATAATTGATTTTTTACAGAGAGGAAGAGAGAGGGATAGAGAGTTAGAAACATCGATGAGAGAGAATCATTGATCAGCTGCCTCTTGCACACCCCCTACTAGGGATGTGCCTGCAACCAATGTACATGCCCTTGACCAGAATCGAACCCAGGACTTTCAGTCTGCAGGCCAACGCTCTATCCAAGCCTTTGAACCTGAAAGCCATGCTGGCCGTGGCTTTTCATAACTTCCCTAGTACACATTAGCATACATATATTACTCTTAAAATCAAAACATGGGCATCATCTGAAATCACGTCAGTGGATAGAGCACCACACTCTGGGAATAGATGCTCTATGGGCTTTGGCACTGTCACCAAGGGAACGAGAGATGCCAGTCATTGCCCCACGTCAACATATCTTTGATAAGAAAGACCCTGCTTTGAGGAAACCAGGCCAATGCCTGCCCTCACGTGGTGCTAGGGCAGCTGCACAGTCACCACATGTGCTTGCACCACTTCCTGTGGAGAGCAGGATCTGGGCCTTGATTTGCAAAGCTGCTGTGAGCCAGAGGGGAATCGTGGGGAAACCACATCGCCACTCTAGCCCTAGGTTTCCTCATCCATAAAATGGGGAAGTTAGCCAAAACTGATTTGGTTCAGTGGATAGAGCGTCGGCCTTCGGACTGAAGGGTCCTGGGTTCGATTCCGGTCAAGGGCATGTGCCTTGGTTGCGGGCACATCCCCAGTGGGGGGTGTGCAGGAGGCAGCTGATTGATGTTTCTCTCTCATGGATGTTTCTGACTCTCTGTCCCTCTTCTTTCCTCTCTGTAAAAAAATCAATAAAAAATATATATATTTTTAAAAAGGGGAAGTTGGCATGAATGACTTGACGTCCCATCCCAGTTTAAAGACAAAGTTTGTAACCCTTCCATCTTCATGCAGAGTTCCCCGTTTACAGCCATTCCCGTTCTCCTGTCTGAGTTCCCAGCTCAGGACTGGTGGGGGTGGTTTCAGAAAGACATTGTATGAAACATTGAAAGAAACAGGTCAAGAACCTTTGATATGGACTGGGGAAGGACAAAGGCCTTCTAGACTCTAAAGAAAAAGTTATTGAGGGCCCAGCCCTAGGCCTCCCAGACTTAAGAAAGTCATTTGGCCCTGGCTGGTTTGACTCAGTAGATAGAGCATTGGCCTGTGAACTGAAGGGTTCCAGGTTTGATTTTTGGTCAGGGGCACATGCCTGGGTTTCGGGCTTGGTCCCCAGTGGGGGGCATGCAGGAGGCAGCCGATTGATGATTCTCTCTCATCACTGATGTTTCTATCTCTCTCCTTCTCCTTTCCTCTCTAAAATCAACTAAAAAAAATACATATACATATATATATATATATACACATATATATATTAAAAGTCATTTGTACATTAAAGACAAGGATACAACTGATAAAGAAATTCAGTGAAATTGAAAGATACAAAATAAATATCCAGAAATCAGTTGCATTTTTATATACCAATAATGAACTATCAGAAAGAAAAACCAAGAAAGCAATCCCATTTACAATTGCATCAAAAATAAAATACCTAGGATTAGATTTCACCCAGGATGTAAAAGACCTGTACTCAAAAATTATCAGACGCTAAAAAAGAAACTGAAGAAGATACAAATAAGTGGAAGCATGTACCGTGCTCATGGATAGGCATAAATAACATTATTAAAATGTGTATTATATATAAAGCAGTCTAAAGATTCAACGCAATTTCTATCAAGGTACCAAAGGCATATTTCACAGAACTAGAACAAATACTTCAAAAATTCATATGAAGCCACAAAAGACCCTGAATGGCCCAACTATCTTGAGAAAGAAGAACAAAGTTGAAGGAATCACACTCCCTGATAGCAAACTATACTATGAGGCCATAGTAATCAAAGTAGCATGGTACTGGCATAAAAACAGACGCATAGATCAATGGAACAGAATAAAGAGCCCAGAAATAAACCCACGTTTTTATGGTCAATTAATATTTGACAATGAAGGCTAAAACATACCATAGGGTAAAGATAGTCTATTCATAAATTGTGTTGGGAAAATTGGAGAGCTATATGCAAAAACTTGGTCTATGAAGCTACTCATAGACCACCTTCTTATGCCATATACAAAAATAAACTCAAAATAGGTAAAAGACAAATGTTAGGCTTGAAATCTTAAAAATCCTAGAAGAAAACATAAACTGTAAAATCTCAGGTATTTCTACTTCTCATAGCAATATTTTTTTTTTCCTCATATATCTCCTTGGGCAAGGGAAACAAAAGAAAAAAATAAACAAATGGGACTACATCAAACTAAAAAGTGTTTGCACAACAAAGAAAATCATCAACAAAATGAAAAGACAACTCATTGAATGGGAGAACATCGTCACCAGTGATACATCTGATAAGGAAGGGAGTTGTTCAGCACCAGGAAAACAAACAATCCAATTAAAAAATGTGCAGAGGACCTGAAGAGACACTTCTCCGAAGAGGACATACAGATGGCCAAGAGACATATGGAAAGGCCTTGCTATGCCATCTCAACCCCAGATTTCGGCTACTTTTAAAATCCTAGAGAAACAAACACCCTGATGACCAACTTGAACCTGAATGGTGGGGCCCAACAAGAAAGTTGTACATTTACCCTGGCTTACAAGGCAATATTTCTAACCTGCTAACCCACAGGACTACAGCTGTGGGCAAGTTGACAAGTTTCCTGTGGGGATGCATTCACCCACAGGCTCACTCCTCTGCCCAGCCACTGGGGAATGCCCATAATGGTTTTGCTTCTTTGTGGTTGGGATTGAAATACTAATGGGGTGTTGCTACCTTTAAAACCAGCAACCTGATGATCATTCAAACCTCAGACCCTCAGACTGGAACCCAAGAATGTTTCTAATACATGTAAAGCAGTTTTGCCGAAACCGGTTTGGCTCAGTGGATAGAGCGTCGGCCTGCAGACTGAAAGGTCCCGAGGTCGTTTAAGGTCAAGGGCATGTACCTTGGTTGCAGGCACATCCCCACTGGGGGGTGTGCAAGAGGCAGCTGGTCGATGTTTCTCTCTCATTGATGTTTCTAACTCTATCCCTCTCAACTCCTCTCTGTGTAAAATCAATAATATATATATATATATATATATATATATATATATATATATTTTTTTTTTTTTTTTTTTTAAAGCAGTTTTATTCCTCGGACCCCAAAACTGCACCTCTTCTCAGCAGGAAGCAGCTAGAGAGGTGATCGCCCTTTCTCCCTCAAGAAGGAGAGTTGATCAAGAGGAAGGGAGCAATGGGAACTGAGGGTCCTTATGGCTTTGACTCAATTTAGTGTTAACTCCTTGCTCTAGACACCGCCTCCCCCCACTCTCTCATACATCTCCCTCAGAGGCCTAGCTTTTCCTCCAGATAATCAGCAACCCCGGAGGCAGCAGGAGATAACAGCCTAGCCCTAACTAACGGTCAGGTGATCAGGACCTCTGGCACATTACAGAAAACATCTTGACCTAAGTTAAGTTTCAGCTCCTGAGCCCTAAAATGAAACAGGTCGACCTAAGGTGAAGTAGGTTGACCCCCTGAATCTAGACGAAGCTGTTCCCTAAATCTAGACGAAGCATGTCAAACTCAAAGGCGAACACGGGCCAAATGAACAAGGTTTAAGTTTATGTGGGCCACAAAAAAACCCCAAAAGCTTCAATTCTCATAGAAACGTAGGTTACCATGGGGGTTCTGGTAACACCAAGCCCAATGAAAATGTTCCCCCAAAGGAAAGTGGTTTCTTCGTTGAACCAGAACAAGACATTGTAATAGTAAGTACTTTATTTTTGTACATAAAAAAACAAACAACAACACTCTAGGTGGAGAATCCAAGATGGCTGCACAGGTAAACACCTAGCCGCAGCCGCACACAACAATTTCAATAAAATACAACTAAAATATAAAATGGACATTACTCAGAACTACAGGAAAGTCGACTGACTGGAAATTCTACAACGAGAAGCAAGGAAAAAAACAGAAAGAAGAGCGGAGGAGTTGTAAAAGCCTAAGAGTCCTAAAAACAGAAGGGAAGATCGCAAGAACCAAGTCAAAGATTTGGAACATAAAGAGCCAGAAGACACTCCTCCGCAGAAGCAAGAAGGCAAGAGAATCCAGAAAGTTGAAGATAATGTAAGAAACCTCTGGGACAACTTCAAGTGAACCAACATCAGAATTATGGGGGTCCCAGAACATCAGAATTATGGGGGTCCCAGAAGATGAGAGAGAGAGCAAGATATTGAAAACATACTGAAAGAAATAGTGACAGAAAACTTCCCCCACCTGGTGAAAGAATTAGACTTACAAGTCCAGGAAGTGCACAGAACTCCAAACAAAAGGAATCCAAAGAAGACCACACCAAGACAAATCATAATTAAAATTCCAAAAGCAAAAGACAAAGAGAGAATATTAAAAGCAGCAAGAGCAAAGCAGGTAGTTACCTATAAAGGAGCACCTATATGATTGTCAGCTGACTTCTCAACAGAAACCATGCAGGCCATACAGGAATGGCAAGAAATATTCAAGGTGATGAATAGTAAGAGCCTACAGCCAAAAATAATCTATCCAGCAAAGCTATCACTCAGAATCGAAGGCCAGATAAAGAGCTTCACTAATAAAAAAAAGCTAAAGGAGTTCACCACCACCAAACCAGAATTATATGAATTGCTGAAGGGGGTTCTTTCAAAAGAGAAAGTAAATAAAGATAAAAATTATGAACAACAAATACATAACTATCAACAAGTGAATCTAAAAACCAAGGAAATTAAAAAACAAACAAACTGATGAACAATATTAACCGTTGAATATAATAGAATCAGAGGTATGGAAGGGGAGTGAACTGATGATTCTTGGGGAAAAGGGAGAGGGGGATGTGGGAAGAGACTGAACATAAACTGTGCACCTATGGATGAGGACAATGGGGGGTGGGGAAAGGGCAGGGGGGGGTGGGAACCTGGTGGAAGAGAGCAATGGGGGGAGGGGAGGAACATTTGTAATAATATGAACAATAAAGATTTATTTTTTAAAAATTCTAGTAGTTTCCTTGAAGCAGAGAGAGAGAGAGAAAGAGAGAGAGAGGAGAGAGAGAGAGAGAGAGAGAGAGAGAGAGAGAGAGAGAGAGAGAGAGAGAGAGAGAGAGAGAGAGAGAGAGAGAGAGAGAGAGAGAGAGAGAGAGAGAGAGAGAGAGAGAGAGAGAGAGAGAGAGAGAGAGAGAGAGAGAGAGAGGAGAGAGGGTGGGACAAACTTCTCTGGGAGTTTTCCCTGTTGTAGGGCCTTCTTCTCAGAGACTGGCTGCCATGCTCAGAGTGAAGACTCACTGACCCCAGAGTTGGCATGAAAACCTCAGGGGGTCCTTTAGACCGTCCCAGCATTTCCCCTCCCTGCTGGCTAGTGACTGACATCTCTTAAACTAGTTCACGCCTACGTCCTACATCAGGAGGCAACCGACCTATTCCATAAGGGTCAGATAATCAATATTTTAGGCTTTTATATTTATATTTTAGGCTTTGTGGGCCCTGTGGTCTCAATGCCCTTTTCTCAACTCTCCTCTGGTAACTAGAGAACAGATACAGATACTACAGAAATGAAGGAGCATCACTGTGTCCCAGTGAGGCTGTATTTTATTATTTTTTAAAATATATTTTATTGATTTTTTTTTTTTTTTTACAGAGAGGAAGGGAGAGAGTTAGAGAGCTAGAAATAGCAATGAGAGAGAAACATCGATCAGCTGCCTTCTGCACCCTTTCCCCGCCACTGGAGATGTGTCCGCAACTAGAGTATGTATCCGCAACCAGAGTATGTATCCTTGACCGGAATCGAACCCGGGACTCTCCAGTCCGCATGCTGACGTTCTATCCACTGAGCCAAACCGGTTTCGGCAAAGCTGTATTTTAACAGCAGGAGCCAGACTTGGCCTGCTGGCTGGCAGTTGCCAATCCCTTGTTCTCCTTGTTCTACATTTACAGAGGAGGGCGTTGGGATGGGGTATGGAGAGCTGAGGGTATACACCACATGACAGGCCCTGCACTAGCACCTTGATACATGGTGTTTCATTTAGTCCTTGTATAGAAAAACCACAGTATGCAAGGTGTGATCCATCGCCCCATTTCATAGCCTAAGAAACTGAGGATCAAGAGATTAAGTAACTTGATTGAGGTTGCTCAGCTGATGCTGGCAGGACCTGAACTCAGGTCAATGACGTTCAAAGTGTAACCACATAGCCAAGGGGTCTGGGCTGCCTGTTCCTGCTTGAGCCAATTCAGCAGAGACAGGGTTGAATCATATGAGCGTTTATTCCAATACTGCCAGTAGGGTGGGAGAGCAGCAGGTCATCCACAAACATCTGCTCTGCAGCCCCCATAAACCAGCTGCTTAGCCGAAACCGGTTTGGCTCAATGGATAGAGCGTCGGCTTGGAGACTGAAAGGTCCCAGGTTCGATTCCGGTCAAGGGCATGTACCTTGGTTGCGGGCACATCCCCAGTAGGGGGTGTGCAAGAGGCAGCTGATCGATGACTCTCTCTCATCGATGTTTCTAACTCTCTCTCTCCCTTCCTCTCTGTAAAAATCAATAAAATATATTTAAAAAAAAAAAAAAAAAAAAAAAAAAAAAAAAAAAAACCAGCTGCTTACACAGCTTACGTAGGACACGGATTACGTGAGGAAGGAGGGATTACAGGCACCGGAAGTAAACAATGCAGGCTGGGGTGGGACTCCAAGGTTTGGGCAACAAGGTTGTTAATCTTTCCAGCAGAATAGGCAGTTTTTTGAATGAGAATGGACCGCATTCCAAGGTTGACTCCCTGGTCTGAGGGGTGTACAACTCCCAGCCAGATTAGAATTTTTTGTTTTTTGTTTTTTGTTTTTTTTTTGTTTAACTAACACCAGGCAATCGTGGTCAACAGAGCATGATTAATATTTCCCATGACTGTAGCTAGTCCCCGATATTCTATTTTTGCCCCTCACAAAAGCTTGTGTTCTTTCTACAGAAAACAGGATGTGTAGAATGCTGATGCTAGATGGGCCTTAGGCCTCACCGAATTCATCCTCTTCACTTTATGGAGAGGAAATGGAATCATGGGGGATATCAGATAGGGACAAACTTGTCCTCTTTCTCCAATTCATCCAGGTGTGGACGAAAGGGGCCACATGCTGACCAGACAGGCTCAGGGGAGGCCTGCATGGCGGCCTTACAAACTCAGAGACCTACAGTCCCCACAAAGGATGGTCTGAAATTAAACTTTAACTAAACGCAGTGATGGTGGACAGTTACATCCTAGGCAGGTATCTTCACTGTCAAGGTCAACTCTACCTTACCTGAGCCTGTCTGTCTTTTTGCATCGATGATAACAAACCCTTGAAATGTCTGGGTAACTTGTAACTTCCCCTTTTCTGGACTTCTTTAGGTACACCTAATGTGCCTGGATTCCAGGACAGATACTACAAATTCCTTCTTTGGTATCAAGTTAATTGTTCCTGCACCCACCTATGTATGTGTCTATCATTTTACTTTTTATCCAATCCCAGGGGTTCCCCCGCTTTGCTTTCTCCCGCCTCCCTAGTCTGTCACCAATGGATTTCATGTAACCCACCTACTAGTCCGTCCCTTCCTTTGATTGCAATGAACAAATACAGAGGTAACCCGCCTTTCTATGGCTTTATCTCAATCCACTGAGGTTCTGCTTCCCAGCAGTTGTTGATGGTTTGGCTCAAATAAACTCACAAAAATTCCTTACAGGTTTGGATGTTTTCATGTTTTAACACAGGGATGGGCCCTAATCTGGGATACAGCTCTTCCTCCCTCGGGGCGGATCCTGAATTCCTCCTCGCATGCTTGCCATTCTTCTGCTGAACTTCTCCTTATCTCCTGCTGAACTTCTAGTACTGCGTCACCGAAACTGTGAACTCGTTTTTATCACTGGAAGATCTATATTTAGTGCAGCGATGGCTATTGTGGAGGTTTGCATTAGCTGGACAACTTTATATTCCAAGTAACAAACTCCAACTCAGCCGGGACTGGTTTGGCTCAGTGGTAGAGCGTCGGCCTGCGGACTGAAAGGTCCCGGGTTCGATTCCGGTCAAGGGCATGTACCTTGGTTACGGGCACATCCCCAGTATGAGATGTGCAAAAGGCAGCTGACCGATGATTCTCTCTCATCGATGTTTCTAACTCTCTATCCCTCTCTCTTCCTCTCTGTGAAAAATCAATAAAATATATTTAACCAAAAAACTCCAACTCAAATTGGCTTGAAAGATCAAGGTCATTCATCGGCTCATGTAACCGGACAGTTGAGATAGGGCTAACAAACGTCAGGTTGGGCTTGCTAGAGGCTCACACAGGTGCACAGGACCCAGCTTCTCTCTGTCGGTTTCTTCCCATCCTCAGCAACGGTTCTAATCTCAGGCATGCTCTTCCTCACGGTGGCAAAACTGTTGCCAGAGGCTCCTGAGGCTACATTCTTTCATATTTTCCCCAAAGCAGGGCGCTTTTCTTTGTTAGAACCCCAATAAACTTTTTTTTTTTTTGCATCTTATTGGCTTGGGTTAAATCAATGACTGCATTCAGGAGTTGGGACACTCTTATTTTTTATTTTTACTGATTTCAGAGAGGAAAGGAAAGGGAGGGAGAAATGGAAAGATCAGTGATGAGAAAGAATCATCGATCGGCTGCCTCCTGCACACCCCACCCTGAGGATGGAAACCACAACCAGGGCATGCGCCCTGACCGGGAATTGAACCATGACCTTCTGGTTCATAGGTCAGAGCTCAACCCCTGAGCCACGCTGGCTGTGCAGGACACTCTGTCTTAAGCCAATCAGGATCCATCCCTGGAGCTGGGGGTGGGGCTCAGAACCAGGGAAGGTTCTTTCGCCCCCCGAGATGTCAGGGTGGTGTCCTCAGGAGGCGGTTTCCTGCGAGTTCCTATTCCACCCTGTTCTTTTTCTCCTCTGGGCAGGGAAGGTTGCTTCTGAACCCACTAGCCCTCCCTGATGTTCTCGGAGGTAAGAGAGAGCCTCATTCTGCCATCGGCCTGGCACACAGTCACGTGTGAGTGGCACCCAGGGTGCAGGTGAGCAGCTGTGCTCCTCGGGGGCACTTCTTGGGGGCCAGGGTGCATCTGAAAGTGGGCGTGTCCGGGTGACCCACGCGGAAAGGCTTGAGATGCTTTACCTGGAGGAAGCAGCCTTGAAAATAGTCCCTCACCGAAACCGGTTTGGCTCAGTGGATGGAGCGTCAGCCTGTGGACTGAAAGGTCCAGGGTTCGATTCCGGTCAAGGGCATGTACCTTTGGTTGCGGGCACATCCCCAGTAAGGGATGTGCCAAAGGCAGCTGATTGATGATTCTCTTTCATCGATGTTTCTAACTCTCTATCCCTCTCCTTTCCTCTCTGTAAAACATCAATAAAATATATTTTTTTTAAAAAGAAAAGAAAATAGTCCCTCACCCACTGTCCAGGGCAAGTGAGCACGGATGCCAGAGCCGTGCGCGGGGCAGAGCGCTGCTTTCACTAACCCAGCGATGCCTTGGCCCGGCTTTCATGCCGTTGGGGGTGCCCCTGCTGCCCAGGAGCCCGCTCGGAGGAGGTCAGAAGGCGATCGGCACGCTGCCCAGGTGCTGGGGCCTTCTCCAGGGTTCTCATTAGCAAGTGACACATGAGTGCCACCACAGGCGTCCGCTCTGAGTGCCAGGAAGCTGTGATGCGGCGCTGCCCTGTCCAGTTTAGACAGCCCCATCTGTCTCTCCCGAGGCGGTGACGGCGGGGGAGAGCGGGGGGAGCGGGGCGGGAGGGGGTCAGGAGTCCTTAGAGAGCCTTTCCACCCTGGGATGAAGGTGGACACAACATGCAAACCCAACCACGGACCCCGCGTGGAAACAAAGGGGAGATGTTAAAGACTGTGGCCGTTGCCCTACCCGGTTTGGCTCAGTGGATAGAGCGTTGGCCTGCAGACTGAAAGGTCCCAGGTTCGATTCCAATCAAGGGCATGTACCTTGGTTTCGGGCACATCCCCTGTAGGGAGTGTGCAGGAGGCAGAAAATGGATGTTTCTCTCTCATCGGTGTTTTTAGCTCTCTATCCCTCTCCCTTCCTCTCTGTAAAAAAAAAATCAATAATATATATATATATTTTTAAAAAGACTGGCCGTTTAGTGGGCCTCGTGTTTCTATTTCACCGTTTTGCTTGTGATTGCGTTTATGTGTAGAAGGTGGGTTAGCTGTCTTACGCTGTTTAATGTTTTCACTTGAGTGGCTTGTGTTTTTACTTTCTTCCAGATTTTCCTCTCAGCCGAGGTTCTTAGCATCCAGTCCTCCCTCTCTGAGGAGTGCTGCCCTGGTCAGCTCCGTTGGCTAAAAGCCCAAGTTAGGGCAAGGCCACTCCAAGGCAGGAGCTCAGAGATCCCTGGACACCAATGTTCATCGCAGTGTGATTCACCACGGCCAACTGTCCCCACGCAGATAAACACATAAATAACACGGGGATAGCCGCACCATGGAATGTTATTCGGCTAGAAGGAAGACATTCTTGCCCTGGCCTGTTTGCTCAGTGATTAGAGCGTCTGCCCGAGGACCGAAGGGGAAGGGTGTAGGGACCTGGGCTGCAGGTTTCCCAGCCCCAGTGGGGGCCCGTGAAGGAGGCAACCAATCAATGTGTTTCTCTCAGACCGTTATTTCTCTCAGTCTTTCCTGCTCTCTTCCCCTCTCTCTAAAAACCAATGGAAAAATATCCTCGAGTGAGGATTAAAAAAAAAAAAAAAAAAGATGATTAAAAGGTTTTATATTATTTCTATTTTCTCACTAAAAAACAACACTAAGTCAAAGTTAGGGGTAAAATCTAAGTAGGGGCCTGGTAGCTCCATTCTGTGTCACACACCAGCCCCTTGGGCCAGAGGGAGTCTGGTTCAGGGAAATCTCCAGTTGCTGGGAAATAGAATATATCTGCTGCTTCAATAGTGGGTTAGAAGTGGCTACACACTGAAGGGTGTAAATAAGATATCCACATTGTTCACACACACACACACACACACACACACACACACACACACACACACAAA
The DNA here is from genome assembly GCA_963693515.1 of Pipistrellus nathusii. NCBI lineage: Eukaryota > Metazoa > Chordata > Mammalia > Chiroptera > Vespertilionidae > Pipistrellus > Pipistrellus nathusii. The sequence continues at coordinate 17,025,603 of OY882873.1, forward strand.
GAGCAGGTGGTAGAAGTTTCCCTCTCACCCTTTTCCCCACTCACTTAGTCCCCAGGGCCCCCAACTGGTGACTCATTTTCAGTTGATGATTTATCCTTCTAGAAAAGTTTCAAGTATATACAAGCGACTATGGGTCTATGTTAATTTCCCCTCTCCTTCTGTTTACCCAAATGGCACCCCACTGTTCTGCACCTTGCCTTTTTTCGTCAGACTGTATCTCGCTGAACTTTCCATAAAAGGCATACGGAATCTTCTTACTCTCCTTTTACGGCTGCCTTGTATTCCAACATAGGGAGGTGCCATAATTTGTCTGGCCAATCCTTCGCTGTTGAACATTTAGCTGTTTCCAATCATAGGCCATTACATAATCACAGTGGACAATCTTGTATGAATGTCATTTTGCACACGTGTAAGGATATCTGTAGGAAAAGAACCCTGGAAATAGGATTACTGGATCAGAGGGTAGATACATGTGTAATTTTTAAAAATATATTTTATTGTTTTTTTACAGAGAGGAAGGGAGAAGGATAGAGAGTTAGAAACATCAATGAGAGAGAATCATCAATCAGCTGCCTCCTGCATACTGGGGATGTGCCCTTGCCCGGAATCAAACCTGGGACCTTTCAGTCCGCAGACAGACGCTCTATCCACTGAGCCAAACCGGTTTCAGCTACATGTGTAATTTTGATAAAAACTGACAGATTGTCCTTCATACAGGGTGTTAATTTACCTTCCTATCAGCAATGTATGAGAATGTCTACTTTCTAGACCACAGAGCGTGCTATCAAAATTTTTTGGAGTTTTACTAGGATAATGGGTGAAAAATGGCATCGCAGTGTGGCTTTAATTTGCATTTATCATATGAGTGTGTTGGAGCAACTTGTCATAATAAGAACCATTTTTCTTTCCTGTGGACCATCTGCTTGTATCTTCTGCCCATTTTTCTCTTGGGCTATTAATCTCTTTCTCATCTATTTATAGGAGCTCTTTAAAAATATAAAGGAAATTAACCCTTTGCCTGTGATAGGAGTTGAAAATATTTTCCCACGTTTGTCATTTGTCTTTTGACTTTATGTTACTTGCCTTGCAAAAATTTTTTATGTAGCCAACTTTATCAATTTCTTTTTAGTGGTTTTTGGATTTTGTTATAGAGTGGGAAAGGTCTTATTCCCTTCGGAGTTATATGAGAATCTTCTCATTTTCTTCTATTACTTTCATTGTTTTGTTTCTTTTTGAACTTCGATCCCATTGGAATTTCTCCTCATATGCAGTGTGACATATGGATTCAACTTTGTTTGCCAGTGGATACTCAGTTGTTCCAATACTATATATTGAGAAATCAATCTATTTCCCCACTGGTTTTAGGTTTTATATGAATACTGTGGGATGGAGTGGTTTGTCAAAGTCCCTGCCTTAGGTGTGTGACATCTTTAGTCTCCAGTCTCTGTGGGACTGCACAAAGTACATCTCAGGATCTCAGCAAAGGTTTCTGGAAACAGTGACACCCAGATCTCTGCTCACCCCCAACCTCTCCCAGATCTCACCCAGCAACTGATCCCCATTTTGTTAACTCTTCGATGCTCTAAAAACTATTTAAAAATATTTTTATTGATTTCAGAGAGGAAGGGAGAGGAAGAGAGAGAGAGAAACATCAGTGATCAGAGAGAGTCATTGATTGGCTGCCTCCTGCGTGCCCCACATGGGGGATCGAGCCTACAACCCGGGCAAGTGACCTGACCTGGAACCCAACCATGACCTCCTGGTTCATAGGTTGATGCTCAACCACTGAGCTACACTGGAATGGCTTAAAATATTTTTGTTATGTTTTGTCCAGCTTTTTGATTATTCTTTATGGAGAAGATTGTTCTAAATGACTTAGTTTACTACTACAGAAGAGGAAGTTATGGATTTGGGTGGTAGAGTTCTATATGTTGAACAATCCTTGAATTCCTGGAATAAACCCCCTGTGGTCATGCTATATTCTATTTACTAATATTGTATTTGGATTTTTTGCATTTATATGAATTAATGCAACCCTCTATATTTTTATATTTATTTGAAGTCTTTACTGATTTGGTATCAGTCTTGAGCTCCTATTGTTAAAAGATTTGGGAAATTTTCCTTCCTTTTCTGCATCATGTAACGGTTTAAACAGCCCTGGGGTTATCTTCTGTTGAGGGTTTGGTAGCATTCCCCTGAGAAACCATGTAACACAATGGTTTTAATTGAAGCCATCAGGACCCTGGCTGGCTGGCTGGCTGGGGGGCTGCTGAGGGAAGCATTGCGAGTGAAATGACAAACAGTATGTGATTCACTCCAGTGCACACAGCTGGGGCTGGAGTAAGCGTGTGATTAAAAAAAAAAAATTAATTCTAATAAATTTTCAATACCCCGAAATTATAAAGGTTAAATTTTTGTATTTTGTTGTTGCAAGAGTCCAAGAGCTTTAAAAATCTCTCTTCTTTTACTCATGTCATACTCTAGCCTTCTTCAGAGACCAAACTACGTCCGCCGAACCACTTCCCACTCATTCATTCTGCCTTCCTCGGCCGTCGGAGCTCTCGAGATGTGCCTGGTAGCTTCAGGCCCAGCGATAGCCCTCCCACCTCCAAAGCTAATCTCCTGTGAAAGGTGACATTCTGCTCCTCAGAAAACAGTCCCTATATCTGGGCTCCTTCTGTGTGCGGTGCTCCGCCAACGGGCGAGGGTTTGTCTCTTTCGTGGCACCTATAATTGGAGTGCTGTGATCATTAAGAATAAAGATGAAAGCAAGGTGGGAATACCATAATCAATTAAATAAATGAAAAAATAATACATAAAATAAAATAAAAAATGATGGGGAGGCAGAACATCAAATCTACACTCTAGCCCTGCCGATGTGGCTCAGGGGTTGAGCGTCCACCCGTGTATCAAGGGGTCACTGGTTTGATTCCAGATCAGGGCACATGCCTGGGGTTGTGGCCTCAATCCCAGAAGGGGGCGTGCAGGAGGCAGTTGGTCGATGATTCTTTATCATCACTGATGTTTCTATCTCTTTATTCCTCTCCTTTCCTCTCTCTCTAAAAATCAACAAGAACATATTTTTAAAAATATATACACTGTAGCTCATACAACTTAATAAAAGGAAGATAAGGAAGATAAATAATCCAATCAAAAAATGGGCAAAGGATCGAAATAGACACTTCTCTCTCTCTCTCTCTCTCTCTCTATATATATATATATATATATATATATATATATATATAAAATATTGATTTTTCACAGAGAGGAAGAGAGAGGGATAGAAAGTTAGAAACATCAATGAGAGGGAATCATCGATCAGCTGCCTCTTGCACACCCCCCACTGGGGATGTGCCCGCAACCAAGGTACATGCCCTTGCTCAGAATCGAACCCGGGACCCTTCAGTCCGCAGGCCGACGCTCCATCCACTGAGCCAAACCGGTCCCAGCTAAATAGACACTTTTCGAAAAAGGACATAAAGAAGGCCAAGAGACATATGAAAACATGCTCAAAGTCACTAATTATCCGAGAGATGCAAATCAAACAACAATGAGGTACCACCTCACACCTGTCAGCATGCCAGTCATCAACAAATCAACAAATGACAAGTGCTGGCAAGGATACAGAGAAAAAGGAATCCTCATGCACTGCTGGTGGGAATGCAGACTGGTGCAGCCACTGTGGAGAACAGTATGGAGTTTCCTCAAGAAGTTAAAAACGAAACTCCCATTTGACCCAGTAATCCCACTGCTAGGAATATATCCCAAGAAACTAGAAACACCAACCAGAAAGGAAATATGCACCCCTATGTTCATAGCAGCACAATTCACCATAACTAAGATTTAGAAACAGCCTAAGTGCCCATCAGCAGATGAGCAGATTAAAAAAACCATGGTACATCTACACAATGCCGCCACAAAAAAGAAGGAACTTCAGTCGGAGAAAGATAAATATCACACGATCTCAATCATGTGGAATATAATGATCAACATAATTTGATGAACAAGAATAGATCCAGAGACAATGTGGAGGTGGGGGAGTGGTTAGAGAGCAATCAAAGGACTGGTATGCATGCATATTATTATAAGCAATAGACACAGACACTGGGGTGGTGGAATGGCTGGAGGGGGGGTCAATTGGGGGAAAAGAAGACATAGTAAAAACCAGTGGTCGGCAGCTGATACCGGTTTGGCTCAGTGGACTCAAGGGTCCCGGGCTTGATTCTGGTCAAGGGCATGTGGCTTGGTTGTGGGCACATCGTCAGTAGGGGGTGTGCAGGAGGCGGCGGATCGATGTTTCTCTCTCATCTATGTTTCTGATTTTCTATTCCTCTCCCTTCCTCTCTGTAAAAAAATCAATAAAATATATTTAAAAAACAAAAACAAAACAAAACAAAACAAAAAACAGCCGGGACCGGTTTGGCTCAATGGATAGAGCATCGGCTTGGGGACTGAAGGGCCCCAGGTTTGATTCCGGTCAAGGGCATGTACCTTGGTTGCGGGCATATCCCCGATAGGTGGTGTGCAAGAGGCAGCTGATCGATGACTCTCTCTCATTGATGTTTATAACTCTCTATCTCTCTCCCTTCCTCTCTGTACAAAAAAACACACAACAAAAACAAAAAAACTCATTCGTCCACAGAGCCAAATATCAACAGTACAGCGATTGAACTTTCTTTGGAGAGCCACATTTTTCAAACTTAAACTTCTTCCAACGCCACTTCTTCAAAACAGACTCACCCAGGCCGTGGTATTTTGTGGAAGAGCCACACTGCAGGGGCCAAAGAGCCGCATGTGGCTTGAGAGCCGCAGTTTGCCCACCACGGCTTTAGACAATAAAAAATAAAAATATTATATATATATACACTCTAAAGCAAAATCAAAACGAACAAAACTCCAATAGCAGGTCAGGCCTGTGCGGGGTGCGGGTGACAGATCAGAGGGCAACCCCGTTCACCTGCGCTCTGGACAGGCTCCCACCCTCCGTGGGTGGGACCGGCAGAGGCCGAACCGCGGAGTCTAGATGTGGGGGCGGGTCTCGCTGTCCCCACCCCCCGTGCAGGGAGCCGCGACGCTCTCCTTGGGTGTGAAACGATGGAGAGAACCGGGGCGCCCGCCTGGACAGCTGCTCACAGTCCGAGGCCCAAGGCGCAGAGACGGCCATCTGCATCCTTGATGTTCCCGGAGAAGGAACAGCAGCCACAGGAGAGGGAAGAAAGGCATGCGGATGGCGCAGAGGGTGGGGCTGTGGTTTCCCGAGGGATGCAGGCGAGAGGTCCTCGCCCGGCGGCGGCGCGCCCCCTGCTGGACACAAGGCCGTCCCGCCACCAACCGAGCACACATCGGAGAAGTCGGGTGGGAAGAGGCAGCTCGGGCCCCAAGTCTGAAGGAACAATGTCCCTCCCAGAGGCAGAAAGCTAATTCTCAGGGAGGGAAAATCTACCAAGGCTGACCCGGGGCCCCCATCTTCCCTACCTTCCGGGGGAATCGGGAATGGGGGAGTGGTAAACAAAACTCCGTGGGTAACCCTCTTTTTTCTGCAAATCCAAGGGCCCTGGGCGTGGGTCAATAATTCAGCTAGCCTCACTTGTAAGGCCTATGTCTAGCTGACTGGCATCGCCCTGCCCCAGTACTGTATAATTTGGGGATTTTCTTTTTCTTTTTTAAAATATATTTTATTGATTTTTTACAGAGAGGAAGGGAGAGGGATAGTTAAAAACATCGATGAGAGAGAAACATCAATCAGCTGCCTCCTGCACATCCTCTATTGGGGATGTGCCCACAACCAAGGTACATGCCCTTGATCGGAATCGAACCCGGGACCCTTCAGTCCACAGGCTGACACTATCTACTGAGCCAAACCGGTTTCGGCAATTTGGGGATTTTCTTATTTTTAAAAAAAAATATATTTTATTGATTTTTTTACAGAGAGGAAGGGAGAGAGATAAAGAGCCAGAAACGTCGATGAGAGAGAATCAACGACCAGCTGCCTCTTGCACACCCCCTACCAGAGATGTGCCCGCAACCAATGTACATGTCCTTGACCGGAATCAAACCTGGGACCTTTCAGTCCGCAGACCGACGCTCTACCACTGAGCCAAACCGGTTTCGGCAGTTTGGGGATTTTCTTAAAAGAAAGACGTTAACGCCTGCAGCTAATCTTTTCCAAATGGTGATGATTATAAATCCCAAACAAAAAAACGTAGAGGCACGTGAGCCTCTTCCAGCCTTTTCATTTCGATAGATCTGCTAATTAAAAGCTGTAATTTAACAAATAACGACTTAACCATCTCACTTTGAAATCAAACAAAAAACCCACCGCGGAAATGTTGGACTCGGAGGAAGATAATGAATTCAGACTCCTGCCGCCCGGGCTGGCCCCCGGCCAGGGGCAGGCCTGCAGTCTTGATTAGCAGCAATGGTTTTCCGAGCCATTTGGAGCAAACGCGCTCCGGGGAAGATAAGTGAGCCATTTGTGAGGCTGAGTGTTTTTTTGGACCCGGGCCCTCTGCTGATGGAGCGGGATGGGGTATTTATCCTGCCCGCGCCCTCGTTCATCGTCACTTGGTCAATTTCATTTTCCGCCTGACCCCTGGGAAAGCATGTTTGTTTCTAAAGTAATGAGCAGGGAGGAATCTGAAGAGGAAATCTAGCCATGGAGCCAGGTGGTGCTCACCGTGTATGGCATCCTAAGCCCTTAATAAAATAATAAACGATGAGCCCAAACCGGTTTGGCTCAGTGGATAGAGCGTTGGCTTTGGGACTGAAAGGTCCCAGGTTCAATTCCGGTCAAGGGCATGTAGCTTTGGTTGCGGGCACATCCCCAGTAGGCGGTGTGCAGGAGGCAGCTGGTCGATGTTTCTCTCTCATTGATGTTTCTAACTCTATCTCTCTCCTCTCCTCTCTGTAAAAAAAAAAAAAAAAAAAAAAAAAAAAAAAATCAATAAAATATATTTTAAAATAATAATAATAAACGATGAGAGCAAGATTCCTTCCCACCTGCCACGTCCCCTCACTAACCCGAGAATTGGGCATCGGTGCCAGGCTCAAAACAGCTGCATGTTCTGGAACCTCCAGGCAGCCCAAGCTCTCACCAGCTAGTTGCCTGTGTGCATGCCAGGGGCTGGGACTCTAGAAAAGTTTTCTCTCTAAACATTCTCCTAATCCCTAAAGAGCATCCTGAATACCTCACTGTTATAAATAATTGAGGTTTATTCAGAATATTAACTATAGAACTGGTATAGCTTCTATCTCAGTATATGTTCTTATTGATTTTTAGAGAGAGAGGAAGGGAGAGGGAGAGGGAGATAGAAACATCAGTGATGAGAGAGAATCATTGATCAATCGGCTCCCTCCTGAACAAACCCCACTGGGAATTGAGCCCCCAACCTGGGCATGTGCCCTGACCGGGAATCGAACTGGTGACCTCTTGCTATATGGGTTGATGCTCATCCACTGAGCCACACTGGCCAGGTGCAGTACAGGTTCTTTAAAAACTTTTTCTTTATTTATTGACTTGAGAAAGAGGGGGGGAAATATCACTGATTTTTGTTGTTCCACTTCTTTATGCATTCATTGGTTGACTCCTGGATGTGGTCTGACTGGGGATCAAACCTCCAACCTTGGCACATCAGAACAATGCTCTAACCAACAGAGCTATCTGGCCAGGGCCTCAGTATGTCTTCTTATACAAGAAAACAGGTTGAAGTTCATCCCGTGTGGCAATGAATGTAATCCATTTTCAAGCAGAGATTGGAAAAAAATACTTGCAACGTTTAGAATTATCCAATTACGCCTTAGCTGCTGCTTCGTACTGAGCATACCCCGGGAAAAAGACAATGCGAGGGAGACCTTGGAGGGGTGCCCGGAAGCTGCTCTTTGGGGTGTCGCAGGGCAGGAAGTGGTCTCCTCCACTGTGCCCTGAGCTTGCCGTGTACCTTTACCACAGTTATCTTAGTGCTCTCCTTTTTAAAAAATATATTTTATTGTTTTTGTTTTTTTTTACAGAGAGGAAGAGAGAGAGATAGAGAGCTAGAAACATCAATGAGAGAGAGAATCATCGATCGGATGCCTCCTGCTCACCCCCCCACACACACACAGGGGATGTGCTTGCAACCAAGATACATGCCCTTGACCGGGACCGAACCCGGGACCCCTCAGTCCTCAGGCCGATGCTCTGTCCACTGAGCCAAACCGGCTTCAGCTCAGTGCTCTTCTTCAGGACGGAAGCCATTTTGCAGAATGTCAGTTGGCCTACCATCTCCTCATCGTGTGCCATCAGGAACCGACTCCGTTGGCACCTGTTTCCTGAAGACTGCCATCACCAATGCGCTCGTGTTCGTCGAAAGCAGGACGTCCTTAGCACTATTTGAACTTCCTGCCGTGTTTTCATCTTCAAAGCATTCACCGTGTCAGAAGTCAGATACTATCAGAGATCGGAAATGCAGTGGGGGAAGGGGACCATCAGTGTCTAACTTACCTCAGGCACATGTGTCAGCAGGCACCGGGGACTGCTTGTGAGCGCCAGGCACTGCTGTGGGCGGAGCTGTGACTCCTGCACACACATCCTCTCCGAGGCAGCCTTCATGGAGCTGGGCACACGCTGAGGAAGGAAAACATGTATCGTTTCTTTATATGTTAAGAAAAACCTCAGTGCAAATCATTTATAAGCTTTTTCACAGTATGACTATCATTACGTACGTCACAAGGTCAAAAAAGTTTTGTGTGCAGCCCGGCCGGTGTGGCTCCCTGGCTGAGCAGTGACCTATGAACCCGGAGGTCACAGTTCAATTCCCGGTCAGGGCTTGATCCCCAGTAGGGGCCGTGCAGGAAGCAGCCGATCAATGAATTCCCTCTCATCATTGATGTTTCTCTCTCTCCCTTCCTCTCTGAAATCAATAATAACATATATATTTTTTAAAAAGTTTGGCATGCCAAGACCGGTTTGGCTCAGTGGATAGAGCGTCGGCCTGCGGACCGAAAGGTCCCGGGTTCGATTCCGGGCAAGGGCATGTACCTTGGTTGTGGGCACATCCCCAGTAGGGGTGGTGCAAGAGGCAGCTGATCCATGATTCTCTCTCATCGATATTTCTAACTCTCTATCCCTCTCTCTTCCTCTCTGTAAAAAAATCAATAAAATATATATATTTAAAAAAAAAAAAGTTTGGCGTGTAAAGTTTGACGTGCACACATTCACCTGTAAGAAAGCTCATGCATTCGGGAGAAGCTGCATCAGAGAGTTCCGGGGGCTGAATGACGGTGCTGTTTTGCACCGGCCTAGGCTCCCGCAGTGTCCCCCAAGTTCTTGAGGGCGGGGGTCCCTGTCTGACACAGTCACCTCTGCTTCCCATTTCCTAGCAGCGAGGACGCACTCGGGAAAGCGTGCTGCTTGACAGAACGAATCACTTTGCATCTCTGTATCCGTGTATCCGTGCAGAGGTTAACGCGTGTTTGTTGAACGAAGTACATTTGCACAGCCAGCCTGTCCCATGAATGGGACGTGGACTCGATCCTTGGGGACAAAGGAAGACCTAGCGGCTGAGGAAGCTGGAGCTGCACTGCAGGCTCCTCTGTGAGTGAGCGCCTCAGTTTGACAAACTGTTAAGGAGATGACAACGCTTTTTGGAGGGACACCGGCTGTCTCAGGGGAACTGGGAGTTTTCAGCGACGGCCCAAGGTCATAGTGGAGCCAAGGGTTCTACGGGCCCGGACCGGCTCTCCGTCAGTGCTTAGAGCAGCGAAGGGCTGGGCTGCAGAGGCAGCTGCGGCCCCAAGCATTTCCCTGTGAGCCGTGGACGTGCGGCCTGGGTGGTTGTCATATTTACGCTGCCTGGCTGCCTAGCTGTGGAGACAAGAGGGAGCTCTCCCCTCTCACACTCAATCCCTAGAATAGAACCAGGTGATAAATAGACCGCAACAAATCTAATTATCGCATGCAGCGATGTTCAACCTTTTTCATCTCAAGGCACACCTAAATGAATTACTAAAATTCTGTGGTGCGTGACCTGACACATACACAGAAAGGAATCATTTTTATTTATTCACACCCGATGGCCATTGTGTTGGCTGTTGCCACTTTTTAAATTTGATAATCGAAGGGAAAAGAGGTCAGTGCCCTGGATTAAAGAGTCAGGTATTGCACATTTTAGAAATTATTGTGGCACACCGGTGGAAAATCGCTGATATAACGGGTAGAAAGGAAGCCCATTATGTGCCAAAGGGAATGTTACGCATGATGGACATTTCATGGAAGGGGGGCAGTTGGTGGTGTGCGTGAGTGGGATATAATTAGTGTTTTTCCGAAAGAACATTTCTAGAAAGACCATTCTGAAAAGGGGATGAAAAAAAAAAATGAAAAGGGGATGGATGGTGTATATTTTTTATTTGCTAAATCTGGCTACCCTACCACAAGGGGTTTGCAAAATCTGAGCCCTAGCACTCTTCCCCCAACACATCTCTCATCAGCTGACCCTCGTTCTCTGGCTCCAACTCTATCATTTCTCTTCAGAACCTGGAGTAGGCTGTGCCCCTCTCACCCCAGGTCCTTTGCACATGCGATTTTCCTAGCTGGGGATGCCTGCTGCTTCTCCTAATGCAGCCACTCGCCTTTCCAATCCCAGTCTCCCCTGAATAGCCCTCTTTCCCTGATGTTATGTGCACTCAGCATGATGTAACTTGCCTTTGCTGACCCTGAATGAATTACAATTATACATTTATCTGTGTGGCCATATAAGTATTATACACTGAGTGGCCAGATTATTATGATCTCTGAACACATAATAATCTGGCCACTCAGTGTACTTCTCTTGAGTACCTCATTTATTTGATATCAAAGATAAATCATGCGCCTGATCAGTTTTCTCCTTTGCACTGGCTGATAGAAAGCTCAGGGCAAATAGGTGGTTGATCTTCAGCAAAAGTCTAGAATACTTTTGGTACCCATTTGAGATACAAATACATTGAGTGGCCCGATTATGATGCGTTCAGAGCTCATAATAATCTGGCCACTCAGTGTGTATCTTTTCTTTTTAAAATATATTTTATTGATTTTTTACATAGAGGAAGAGAGAGGGTTAGAGAGTTAGAAATATCGATGAGAGAGAAACATCAATCAGCTGCCTCCTGCACACCTGCTACCAGGGATGTGCTTGCAACCAAGGTACATGCCCTTGACCGGAATTGAACCTGGGACCTTTCAGTCCACAGGCTGACGCTCTATCCACTGAGCCAAACCGGTTTTAGCCAGTGACTATCTTTTCCACTAAACTATAAGGTGAGAGATCCGATTTGTTTTTCTGGCCTTTGTGTCCCCTGTGCCTCTCCTAGTGTCTGGTACATAATTACTGTTGGCATTTATAATACAATACAATTTTCATTGGGCATGACAGATAGTGTAAATGAATGAAAACAAGAAAATTTTTGTAGGTATCCCTCAAATCAAAATTATATATAGACCTCAACCTTCAACTTCTGAATATAAACACCAAAGCCTAAAAAAAGACTAAAAATTTCTAAGCAAAAAAACTACAAAGAGAAAAAAGTAACCTTTCCATCCAATAGTAAAAGGGGAAAAAATTTAAAGTAAAAAAAAAAAAAAGTAAAAAAAACAAAAACAGAATGTCTATGACTAGAAACTAAAACAGAACTCATTAGAAATAATAAGAGATGCCTGCTGGTGTGGCTCAGTGGTTAAAAAGATGGGATGTTTTATGCCAATAAAATTTAAAATTTTCATGAAATGGGTAGATGCCTAGAAAAAATGTAACTTACTAAAACTGATACAAGAAGACAGAAAATAAGAATAGCTCACTATTACCAAAGAAATGAAATGCACAATGAATGACTTCCCTACCCACTCCAGGACCAGGGATACAAGTCCGAATTCAGACAGATATCTGCTCACCCGGCCCTTATTTTGGGAGGCACACAGCCTGGCTCCAGCTGAAAAACACGAAACCCATATGCTAATCATATGGTTGGCTCTCCTAGCAACCAGCACTCATCCTTAGGTGCTTCCAAAAGTCGCCTCATCAGCACAATGACACCTTTATCACTCTCATCACTGGGGAAATTCCAAGGGTTTCAGGCGGTCTGTGCCAGAAACAGACCCACTATATATTTCTCATTATAAACCACAGTGCCGCAGTCTCTTATTGGTTATTTCTCTGGAAGATCCTGACTAACACAAGGCACCTCCCTAGGTTTGACCTATTTTCTTTCTTTCTTTCTTTCTTTCTTTCTTTCTTTCTTTCTTTCTTTCTTTCTTTCTTTCTTTCTTTCTTTCTTTTAAATATATTTTTTATTGATTCCAGAGAAGAAGGGAGAGGGAGAGAGAGGTAGTAACATCAATGATAAAGGCATGTACCCTTGACTGGAATTGAACCCAGGACCCTTCAGTCCCCAGGCCAATGCTCAATACACTGAACCAAACCAGCGAGGGCTTTCTTAATATATATATAGATATAGATAGTTGATTTCAGAGAGGAAGGGACAAGGGGGAGAGAGGCAGAAACATCAATGATGAGGGAGAATCATTGATTGGCTACCTCCTGCAAGGCCCCCAGTGGAGATTGAGCCCGCAACCCGGGCATGTGCCCTGACAGGGAATCGAAACGTGACCCCCTGGTTCATAGGTCGAAGCTCAACCACTGAGCCACACCAGCCGGGCTGGCCTGGTTTCCTAACCCCAGGCAGCAGGCTGCCTCTGAGAGGGAAGAACAGGGTGGCTGCTGCCTGAACCTGCGTCTCGACTTCTCACTCTCTCCCTGAACACCACGAGTTTCAGCACCTGCTCCAGCTTCTCCACAGACTCCTGGGCCCTGGGATCCATGTAGCGGCCCCACCACTGGGCCCGGCCAGCCAGCAGGGTGGCCGGCGTCTACGCAGGTGCTGTGGGCTCGGCTCCCGGGTCTCCGAGTCTCACTCCACCTGCAGGAGGGGTGGCTGGGGTCCGGGAGCCTGGCTGTGGGGACGGTGGGGAGCCTGGCAGGTATGGGGGGCGTCCAGAGTGAGAAGGAGGCGATGTGATGCCTGACTGACCCCCTGGCCTCCTATATGGGGTGGTGAGAGGCCCGGAGGCTGATAATCAGAGGCAGGTAACAAAATACAGGAGCGAGGGGAACAAAGTGTAGGTTTTTGTGAGGTGGGAGGGGAGGGGCTCCCCAGCCCCTCAGGAGGGCTTGACTTCGGACAACAGGAGGAAAGGAGGCACAGCTGGGTCAGACAGATTTCTGTAGGCCGGGGCAGGAAGTTGAGGGTTCCGTCTGTGGCCTCAATGTTTCTTCCATGACTCAGGAGGTGAGGGTGGGCTGCGTGCTGAGAGAGGGCCTGTGGAAAGACTGTAGGTTGCAAGCCGTGAGGATTTGGAGGACCCCTGAGGGGACTGCAGGAGGAGGAGCAATTTCTTCCATCATGGATTTGCGCGGTGGGCAGGCCCCAAAAGAGCCTGGAGGCCGCAGGCCTAGTTCCATATCTTGACCAGAAGAGGGCGCTAAGACACCACTCAACTTTTCTTTCCCTTTTCCACACCTCTGTCCCCGCCCTTCCCCTTTTCTCTCCAAAGTACCAAGGATTCTAGGAGTGAGAAGTTATTTCCTGAGTTATCTATGTTTGAAGGATGAGAAACTCTTGGGAAAAGCCCACAGGGACACCTTTGAAGAGGAAGCACTTAGCTCTGACATGACCACCATCGCCGAGCACAGGAAGCCCCATTACCTGCGGGGGGATACATTCCAGGACCCCCCGTGGATGCCTGGAACTGCAGAGGGTGCTGAGCCGTGGCACATGCTGTTTCCCCCCATCCATACAGACCTAATAAGGCAAATGCGACGGCGCTCCCATACATTTTCTTTGGCCTGATGACGCCACAGCCATGATTCACAGCACCACACACTCCTCAGGTTTGTAGTGAGGCTGGTGTGAAAAACCACTGCTCTGCCAGCTGTGTAAAAGGATAGCATATGCAATCATGAACAGTGCACAATACTCGATCATCATAAAAAACTATGCTACCGGTCTATGCATTTACTGTGCTATACTTTTTTTTAATATGTTTTATTGATTTTTTTTTTTTTAACAGAGAGGAAGAGAGAGAGATAGAGAGTTAGAAACATCGATGAGAGAGAGTCATTGATCAGTTGCCTCTTGCACACCCCCTACCGGGGATGTGCTCGCAACCAAGGTACATGTCCTTGACCGGAATCGAACCTGGGACCTTTCAGTCCGCAGGCCGACGCTCTATCCACTGAGCCAAACTGGTCTCGGCTACTGTGCTATACTTTTATTGTTGTTTGAGAGTGTGCTCCTTCTCCTTATAACACTATGGTTTGTTATACCAGGAGCGTCAAGTATCTGTTTACTGCGTCTCTGGTGGCATCGTTTTCCTTGTGTTTGACTTCATCTTGTGCTGTTTTGTACGGTGACACGGTGGGCAGGCTTGTCGCCTAGGAGCAATGGGCTGTGCCATGTGGTACCGGTGTGTAGTGGGCTAGACCACTTCGCGTGTACCCTATGATGCTCTCACAACGATGAAATTGCTCAACAGCGCATTTCTC